>JAXGGS010316061.1:0-13751 GCA_035585475.1 Armandia brevis
GAAGCAGCGATCGGTCGAGTACGGCGAGTGAGTGATTAGAGAGTCCGAGTTAAAAGCGCCGACTGACAGCATGATTGTGAGTAAAGATTAATGAGTCGGCGGTTCGCGGAGGGCGATAAAGCAGATAAACTCCGATACAGCGGGCGATATAAGTGTCTGGGAATGAGAGGCAGACGGCGAGATGGGCGATAATCTGTTATCTCTGTTAATCGTTAAATACACAAATTGTCAGTTAAGGTGATGACCTTGGATGATTTGGGGCGACCTTGTTCCAAATTTTCCGGAATCCATGTTTGTGCGTTTGCACAGATGAAGATGAAAAAACGGAAACAATAAAGGGATCATTCCTGCTAATAGACATTTTCATGACTAATATATACCTAGTTACATGAGGATTAGAATTGGGATGGCGTCCTCTTGACCTACTGAATAAAAGGCTGCCACTTGCACAGTGATTACTCTGTTGTATTAGTGAGTTATTGTTTGTGTCTGATAAGCTCAGGGCGGGTTGATGAATTAAAGTCAATGGCGCTGGTGTGGGGGAAGGTCAGCAGAGACTTCATCCATCATAAAACCAGACAGGAAGTGTGTCTCCGTCTCTCCACCACCAGGTGACGCTGATAAAACAGATTCCACCGACACAGGCGATAAATCAAATCATCAGATCGGCAGCCACTAAAGCGTCACACCTGCCCGATGAGAATCGTAAATTGACGTATCGTTTGCCCTCGATATCAGCCAGACATGCGCACTGACACCAGTTCTGTAATTGATTGCATGGGTAGTAGTGAATTTGCTCTGACGCAGCAACGTGGCAATCTCCGGTGGGAGCGCCGAAGCGGTCAAGCAGACGATTGTTTTCTGTTTCCCGCCAACACCTCGGGTCATACTATTACATCAACTGCTGCTTTTTCATGAATGTCATGGCATCAGAATTTACAAGAAACTGTTTTAAAATGTTAGCGTGCAACTTCCCATCAGATCAAATTGCACATTCACCTTTTTATCATAATAACTACCCCTTGTGGTTTATGAACCGATGCAACTTCTTTCTGAGTTGCCAGATCACTTGCAACATGATGACAAGAGGCTGCATGGATTGGTTTATGATATGAATGCACGGTGAATGCATCCCTCGGGTGAAAGAAGTATGGCATGATCTCAATTAAGTAACTTCAAAGGTGAGCCAGAGTTACTCTTTAGTCTCCATATCAATGGTATTACCATGTGATGATGCTGTTTAGTCCTCTCATGGTGACCGAATAGATCAAGGCGACCCTTCATATGCGTCAAAGAGGCCTGTAATCAATGTCCTAAATTTGCGGTATTCGAAATGATTTGTGACGCACTATCAAGACTGCACTGCCCTCGTTTAGACTCACTACAATATAACATCGGGATTTTGCAGGCATAACAGTTGTTGTAAAAACCACAGATTAAAGAGAGCACCATGTCATGTAATGAAGGTTGTGTTGCTACTGACCTCATTAACAATGACAGCACATGACGTAGAAGCCCGTAACCCCATGTCAACTCTCAGCACTTCGGAGCGCGATCTATCAGCAACCAACTGCCACGTTCGCTTTTTCTGATCTCGATAAAATGGCTGACAATCAGTTGTCACACAAGTACCTTGAAGATGTTCCCTATCTTTTTTTATATCAGCATCAAAATTTCATTCGTACGCCTTATATAATTATGCGTCATGCAAACACAAATGAAGCGATCAAAAAGTGAATGGGAGGTAGAGCAAGATCAAAAGAAAGTCGACGCAGAGCTAGCTGCATGATAGATTAATTTCACATCATACAGCACGTGACTGTGGGTGTCAATCTGACCTACTTACGGTAGGCCTGTCACCGTAACAGAAAACCAGTCAACATGCTGATTCGATTATTTAATCACATCAGTAGTAAACCGTGATTGTCTCACGTGTAATTACTCACTTGTTTGTGAATGTTCTCAGATTTATGATTCATGTCAGGCAACCTGGGAGAATCTGGAGAAACAAATACAGAAGATGAAGCGTGTATTTATCACTCTTGCTTTCTCTGATCAAAACGAAATTGTGATTTATGCATGAGAATGTTGTTTTGAGACCAGAATGTTTGATTTTCAATTAATTTTGCCTGGAAAGCTTACATGGGTAAGGTGATCTATGATGGACGCCAACACATAACCGAGAGATTCTGGGAGACTTTGTAACGCTTTAGTGTTGATGCTTGTTTAACTGTGAGCGCCTTGTTTACCAACCCTGATGATGGGAGAAAGAACGCCCAGACATCTCAGACAAATTGTTATGTAATGTATCACACGAGAGGTGGCAGGAGGAAACTGCTAGGTTAAGATGAGGGGATGTTACCATACACATACACCACCAGCCTGTAACCATCCCCGATCTTCTCAGGGTTACAAATAGAAGGGATAAAAGGTGGCAATTTTTGCCGCAGTCGTGAAATAGGACATGCGACCTTGCGGAAGTGGCAAAAGCAAATTTTAACACGGATGGGAAATGCGGTTGATACGAGATATTTTGAATATTGCGGCGATGGCCAGCGAGTAAGTGTCCACAATTTCAATTATCTGACGATATGAATATATATCAACTCCTTCTTGTTTATAAAGGTCTAAATTAGAAAGTTGTCCAAAGAAGTCGCAAAAAAATTGAATCAAAACCCTTAAAACTGAATAATTCCTCGCCATATGTTAAAAATATTTCCAAATGAAGCTTTATCTTCAATTTAGTTTGTATTCTTTACGCGACCCAATAAAGAGGAAAAATTTCCTCTGAGAATTAGTAGCAGAATGTTTTGGCAGTTTTGACAGTAAAACAGAACAGAGAGACGGGCGCAAATCTGAAAAACATAAATAAATGAAGGGTTTTATCTTGTTGTGTTGCACAAGACTTGAAAAATGTATACAGTAATAATGGAAATGACACAAGTTTTAAATCTGGGAGTCCTCCACATTATTCTCAAAACCTCATAGATTACACAAATGGCGCCAAAGAAAGGGGAACCAACTTATTTTGTATGATTTGTTATGATTTGCCAAGGGTAAGTATAAGTATGTGACAATGAATTACTCGAGCCTGCATGACCCCTTTTTATAACAAACAGGAAGCTGTTACAAAACCTTTGATTATAAAATGTCATTACGGAGTAGTTGTCCTCCCATAAACCACGCCTGCTCATCCCCTCTACCCTCCCCACCCACACAATCCGACCTTGTTGTACCAAGTCGGGCTTGTGGGTCACAGTAAACTCTGATTTTATTCACATGTGACAGGATTCACTTAATCGGTGCCTCAATTCGGAAATTATAAGTCCGCAGTACGTGATTTATTTTCAACCTCATCAATGTGACTCTTAACCCAGGTAACTTCACTTAAAATGATTCGAAAATTGATCAGACCAGATGTTTTCTCTAATTTAATTTTATTTAAACTTAATTTGATGTTGCATTAATCAAACCTCTGTCTAAAACCAGGTAAATTCAATCAAGATTCATATTCAGTGTGACCTAGTCGATCAGGTATTCTAGCCTTTCACGTGGCAGCAATCCTGATCAGTAGCCCAATTTCCTAGTCCTGGTTTGGCCTTGTTGCCTACTCAAATGTTAAGTTATTAATCCGTTAACCCATATGCACATGGTTTTACAATAAGGCACGCTTCTTCCGACAAGTACAACCAATCAAATTGCCAGGAGCATGCCGACCGTAGGGCTTCAGATATACTTGCCAGTTTTAGTTTTGGAAGGAACTTGTCACTTGTCAATGGGAAAAATCGGCCATCAAAACCTCTTTTCTCGCTGGTGCTAAGCCAACATCCGGAAGTTGACTGGACGCTATGAAAGCTGGTGACTCTCGTGAATAACAACATGTCCAAAAAAGTAAAACACCCATTACACCCATTTACCTTCATCTACTCTGGAGATGCTACTACAATCCTCTCCTATAAACATGAGAACATATATGAATCAATTGATAGACTCAGAGCAGCTGGAGCGCCTACCTAAAACACACACAAGTACAACACAGAAGCACAGAAGTGAAAACATAAAACCACACACCATTAAAGCACCCAGGCACGCAATAGTTTCCTCACAACTGTAATACTTGATTCTCTAGTGTTGACTTGTTGTATCAGACACAGACGGAAAACACGTAAATGATAACAATACCTCTTTGTTCCAGAAACACAGTCTCCATAATCCAGTTTAGCGAGCTGTGAGAGAATCAGATGATGTTAAGTTACTACCAAGTTCTGAATGATCGATGCAGAACGAATTCATGACGGAATTTGCCATGACAAGCCAATGTTGCCAAGCCCCAACAATCCAACAGGTAAATTCGTGTAATTGATGGCACCATCGTGATTTTCATTCTCATGCGTCGCCATGACAACTGACCCCAATAAGGTCAATGTGTGACATGAGAAGGCAATGAATAAGCTAGAGCTCCCTTGGATGATTTGGGGAACCTCTGAGAAACGCTCTTTAGTTCCATCAGGGAAGACTGGAAGACGCTATCGTTCCCTGGATGGGTGACCTTTGACCTGGCTATTTGAGTAATGGGCGCCATGCAATACGTGAGGTGTCGTCTGTTGTCTGGCTGCCGGGCATTTTCTGCGTTTCAAGGCTAGCAAAAACAGATATTATTGTTTCATGTGTCGCTAATCATCTATGTTTAGATACCCGTGTTTATGACGCAGTTAATGACATATATACATATATCCGCTCAATGGGAGACGTGTATTGATTTGTGAGCGATATTAGGGTGTGTCAGTCGAGGGCGAATCTCTGACCTTGGTGGCAATTTATCAGAGAATGCGGGCGAATTGTTTCAGTCGACTTTAGTTGTTTCCTCTGTGCGTTTCCTGTGAAAACTCTAGGTTAAAAACACTGCACATGGTGACATTTGTCCATTCTAATATGTGATGAAATTCTGATGCTTCCCGGTATAGAAACATAAAGCAATCCAGAGACCCGTAGTACTTAGTGCTCACATCGCCAGACTTGATGGTGCAAGACGAAAACTAATTTTTATTCTAACTGCAATTTATATCCATTTGTACTCATCGTCTTCTATGCTATGGAATTCTTTGTAACAAATTAATTGCTTCAAATTAAGCTCCCATTATCAGAATTGTGTCAGCACTAAACTAGTCGGCTTGCCTGAAAGCACCGATCAGACTTCCTGATAAAGTCTCGTTGACCTAAGGGAACGCAGGGCGTACGTGCAGTAGATATTTCATGTGAAGAATGAATACAGGGGAATTATTACCAGCAATCTTCAGTCCACAGAGGCTTCATCACCAGGATATTACTGTGATATTTCACACTAATCCATACCTAGGCCAACTTAAACAAACAAGTTTTGCCGAATTTGACGCCGATAAAACGTAGCTCAGTCACCTTAAATGCTAGTCACAGAAAAATGGCCGGAGAATGAATGGTACGGGGGATGCCAGAGGCCAATTCTGTCATAGATGAGGAAGCCATATATATTTTATGATATCAAATTAGAATAAAACAACTAAGGGCAGAATGATATTGGCGGCTTTTTGCTCAAAGGCTGTTGACATTTGATATCTGTGCACTGATGATTACTGACTTTTGATGGACTATCTAGCTTGTATAACAGATAACTTATATAACACGCAATTCAATAATTATTCGTTTGTGAAATTGTACACAGTCGGCACAATCAAAAAATTGACAAGGTTACCAGGCTTATTCCGGAAAAGACGAATGTATCTCAGAAAAAGTTCTATATTCAGAATTTTTTAACTGCGGTTTGCATAACCAGCTCTTTTAAAGGAGGATTGTGGCAGTTATTGAAATGTTTAAAAAGTTATAATTAAAATCACATCGAATTCTATGGTGTAACATGCTTTATGTACTAAAATAAGACGGGTGGTAGTTATTTTATATGGTTAAGTCAATGGTTTGTCAGTGATTTTGTGGCAACCGTAATGCCTTTGACACACCTTTGACAACTATATTTATCTTAAATGTCTCTTGAGGATTTGCTTCACGAAATCGAATAGCTTTTACGATAACTTCTCTAGAGATCTGGGTCTAATGTCATCGTGACATTTGGGGCAGCCCCTTACAGCAACTCAGTTAGAATATTTGCGGAAAAAAGGCAAACTCATTTAGCTCTGACATAAAAACTTAATCCCGTGAGAAAATGGAGCTGGCTCGAGGGTGCCTGCCGAAACAGCCCAACTTTTGTTGTGATGGAGACAAACGTGAGGAGAGTGAGAAATCTGACAGCTGAGAATAGTGACGTGTAGATCCGCTGGTGCAGATTACTCCAATTATTACCAAGATTACAATTCTTGTGACCGGTGCGTTAATCTACATCCGGTTGGTGGCTAAATCAGTTGAGATGGTCGTAGAAAACCCGAGACTTGGGAGCTATGCAAGTCTGAACAAGGCATGGATACTGCGAGATTTCAGAGCTACGCGAGATTACTAGCATTGCTGGCAGATCAACTATATATCACTTTGTATTACTCATTTCGCTTCTTAAAGCTATATCCTAGCCTAGACTATCACCTTGCCTAGTTGTTACACAGCTGATTGAGAAACTAGCTTTACAATCAAACAGAAGGCAGCATCCTCTATCACACCTTGCATTGAAAAGGCAGGATCCTGACTGGCTAGACGTTCAAACTCCTGCTATCAATTTGAATGATCATGTGAAAACTTTGTTGACAAATGACATATTTTCTCATCCAATGAACACGTCAGAAGATTGATGCAGTGTTCTCCTGAGCTCGCGCGGTTCATGCGGAAATGAATATTTGAAACGAACCCGGTAACATTTACGATTTATCACCTGTTTGTGGCGTTCAGGAAATACCCTCATCGTTTATGGCGGCCTTAGTTTTTGATGATTAGTAACTGTTGCCCCTGACATCACATGGGAGATTGTCGCTGGAAGGGACTCCATTTAGCAGCCAAACAGGTCTCTCAGGGAGACACAATTTGATGTATAGAAAAGTAGCGAGACAAACTGTATAACACATGACCATGAATCTATCACTGTAACTGTCATGACCGTGCATCTATCAACCAACTACAAATCTCACGCGGGAAAGTCGGAGCTACAATAAAAGCATATTCATGGTATCTTGTAAACCAGACATTGGACTGGATGTCTATGGTATATGACCTGCACAGGTATTGTTATCGCTAGCTAGCTCTATCGTCAAGCCAACGGGCTATTTTGGATTAATCACGACGACCCATTAATCTATAAACATGAGCGCAGAATGTTATTCTAACATGACCCAGTAGACGCCCATATGAGTGTGATTTGTGATTAGTAACAATTAATGAACGCAATGTGAGCGCGGAATCTGATCTAGTTCAAGAAGCTTTCAAAAAAGGCGCAACTTTCTAAACATAAACAGCTAATAAGAGAGAATGGTGGTTTCAAAGCTCGCATGAGATCAACGTTTGCTCACCGTAATTAGAAAAAATACATTAAGGAACATATAGTTCACTTTATAATCATCTGAGCATGGTATTTATATATTTTTCTTCATGGCTGGACTATCTAATCTATTATCATACAAAATATCAGTTTTCGCACAAACTTTTTGAATGAGAGGCAATGCGGTACTGAGTCTGCCCAGGGGACTTACTAATCTGTTTACACATATTCTACTGACCGTGTCTTATCCACAGATCCTGATGGCTGCGATAAGAATACCAAGCTGATAAGCCTTCACATGAGGAATGTAGTACTGTATGCCATGTAGAAGTCATTTCCTAACTTTGCGGAAGTTACGAGGAGGTTAAACTATTAACATCTGAGTTATGCTTCTGGGTGGTCGGTTTGCTATCTTCAGAAAGATATGCGTGCACATTTGATTTAACAACTCATCAGTCAATTTAACACCATTTCGTGTGATGTACATACGTTTGAAGTGACTTTGGACGTCACTGTGACAACGATAAACGTCCTTGTATATTTCTATGAGTGAAATTAGCTGTTGATTTAATGGCAAATGATGACATTTTAACGGCTACACCTCCCTAGCTATTCAATAAATGTCATTTATACCGCTGATTTAACTGAAATTTACACCCATCTTATAGCATACGCTGATATTTTAATTCGAAAATAATCTAGGAGTTATTCATATTCTGACATATTTGCAGCAATAGAACATGTCAGAACTGAAAAAGCGATGTTGAAAAACCCCGTCGCTTTCAGCAGAGTATGATTTCAGAACTTACAGACAAAAGGAGAATACTTATTATCAATTCATCGTATCAATAATGCTCTGAATACAACTGGACTGCTTTCACTGCGGACGATGATCTAATTCAATATTGTTGTGGATAACATATTGGAATGAACATTACTCAGCTAGTGGAATCACCATAATCTCCTGAAATCTGCAGACATCAGGAAGACAAAGATGACAGCTAGAGTGCGGGACAAATGATAAGTCCTCTGTCTGGCACTGTCACTTTCAGATTTCTAAGACATGTCAGGCTTGGGCAATGCGCACTGTATTTACATTATGTGATATGAGGGACAGGTATTGATTGACTTGCGGAAGTATAGTACATGGTCATAGCCAGATTCAGAGAGCTGCTAACCGGATGATGACAATCCTTACCTTAGTTTTGCACGCAACTTGTGACGTCAAAATGTCACGTGGTGTCAAGCCGATGTTTATATTAATAATCATGCAACTCTAAGTTTTCAACTAATAACATTTTGTTCTTCTGCAGTAAATATAAAATTTTAATGTTTATGGTGCCACAAACGAGTATCCATTAAATATCTGTCGAGCAGCCTACAATGAACAAAATGAACTATGAAGTATTTGCCTCTGCGGTAAATTTGCGGTTTTTTTAGATCCAGACGATGCCCTGTGAAGCCGCTTGCAAACATGTTTACTCGTGCACATCCCACCAGACATTCTCCGTTTCTAAACCCCGAGGTAACAGTAGTTCTTTCTGCTCCCGTCAAAACATCATCTCACGATAGCGCCATCTTTACAAACAACGACCCAAAAATTGAATTAATTGTAATCCGCAGTGCAGCCGCAGGCGTGTTACTTTCAATCTTAGCTGCCTCCGCGCTCGTGGATGTTTGTAACTAAACCAGAAACCGTAAACAAAAGAACTTGTGCTCACTTGTTTACCATCTCTGACAGGGTTCAAATGTCCGCAAACTGGCATCACTCTTTATATTGATTCTTGAAAACAAGGAGTGACATGTGCTCCTCAGGTGGCAATCACTTAAATATTTCATTCTGATTATCGGTTGATAGCCTCTGACAGGTTTCAGCGTTAAGCTGATAAATCAAGGTATCGGTTATATTTCATTTCACCTGGTAAAATTATCATGGCGCTCATAAAGATTAAATTCGAAGCTTAAGAAGTGATTTTACTTGACTTCTGGTGTTGGATTTCCTTAAAAACGGAGGCATCGCCGCCAGCACAACCCCTTCATCTTAACAATTACAACTGATGAAGTTAATAACCATGATAATTTAGTTACAATTTGACAGCCTTCACACGTCACATGCCAGTCCCATGTGAAACATTCTATAAACTTTGTGAGGCAATACTTCAGGTAGGATAAGTTTCATGTCTCGACTGGATAAATAAACTTCTTTCACTCTAATACAGGAACTTGAACGATTTACAGCAACTCAGCCATCATAGTTATGATATAAGTATATAGCCAGTGTGTTATATACCCCTGTATATTTCCCCAACATTCCTATGATCGGGCAGTCTGCATTAGCGCTGTAAACAAAATGTGGAAAGTCTCCCCACAGAGAGCTAAGAAGTATTTAGAGATGTTTATGAGGTAACTGCGACCCTCTTATCCATGTTTATTGTTTATATCTGCTCTTTCCTGCACTGAAAAAATCAAACACATAACTCTAACTAGGGGGACACTGATATTATCTGTGACGTAATATCACCTGCCCCTCATCAGCTACCTGCCGTCAGCCATGAAATATATATGCGTGGAAATCCCCGGGAAAACATATTTCACAAAAAAAACGACTACTTTAATAAACATGAAGCCCGGTTAGCTCAGTCGGTAGAGCATCAGACTTTTAAAGCTGCTAACGCCTCGGATATCTGAGGGCCAAGGGTTCGAGTCCCTTATCGGGCTAGTCTTTTAGCCTCGCAGAAGTTTACAGCAGTGTCTAGTTCCATGTACAAAAAAGACGAATCATGAATATTGACTCCAACAAATTATCCCCTGCGTACATGTTACATTTAGCAGTTAAGACGGGGGGTGTCTTGAGAAAGCAAATCTCTATCTGTGACGTAATATCTCACACATAGCTCTGACATTATCGCTGGCTATTACGTAATTTCGCTCACCACCAATCGGCTACCCGCCGGTAGGGCTATTTATAATACGTCACAAGACAGGCTTGTGATGGTCAGAGAGATGTCCGACAGTAAGACAGACTTGTGATGGTCAGAAAGATGTCCGACAGTAAGACAGGCTTGTGATGGAGAGAAAGATGTCCGATGGTAAGACAGGCTTCTGATGGACATAGAGATGGACGAGCACGAAGGTTTACCACATGTTAACCACGGAGTCTGTGGGCCAGGTGGCTGCTGACAGAATGTCACACTTAATTATTCGAATTAACACAAGCCCACCAGCGTATGTAAGTGCAACCTAGGGTGACCATGGGGCTCTTCAAGACGCTGTACCCGCTTGACCTACTTGTGAAGAGCAGACTACCCGGGTAATCGTTTTAGATTTCACGCTCCGGATACTTGAGCTGTAACACGTGTTCCTGGGCCACCTGTGTAGGTACTAAAACACTTAGCGGGAGATATGCGTAACCACTGTTTATCCCGCTATAAGTACTGACGCTAAGGAAGGTGGGTAACAAGGGGCGGAGCTTGTAACAGTATCCGTCCTATCAATTTTAATGGCGCCAATGTATAGTATCGAAACTTTAACATACACCCTGCAAATGCTCTCTAAAGATAGAAGATGCTAATTGCTTAATTTGCAGTATGTTTATTGACCACACCATGATATGTTTATTGGATGTTTATCATTGGCTCCTGTTAACACAAATCTCTTGCTGGTGAAGTTTACTATTAGGCGGACCACAGACAGATGTGGAGAAGGGTCAGGAGAAAGGTCACGGGAGAGGTATTCTATTCACAGGTGCCGGGTGCTGAGGTATCTGGTCCAAACATTGCTTGGTACTCAGTAAATGAGAGTCATGGATAACATCTGCAAGTTGTTTACATACAATTATATTAAATAAAAATGCAGCTGCAACTAGCAGTAGTTGTATTTAAATCATACGTCAGTCATAATCCGTATCCGTTTCCCTGCTCGCATGATGGATTTAATCCTGGCGCCGGAGGAATAATGTTTTTAAACTGAGGCCCCGATCAAAGAGCAGCAAACTCTTCATAATGTCATACCGGAGTCGGGAAAATGAAGCACGAATTCTACGTCCTGTTAGTGACTTCCGGTGGGCTCCTGTGATCAACTGATAGCGCTGTTTTCTACTTCCGGGTTGATGCCTCGATCTCATTGACTGATGACGCCAATTCCCGTAAACAAAAACAAATTATCCAGTACAGCAACTTCGAATTACCGACCCTACGTTTCTCACTTTCAATTATGCAAATTCATCTACTCAAATAAATCAGAATAGAAAATCGTTTATTTGAAAAGCATTCCGCTTAATCAGGGATGAAAAACTGAATATGTGATGTTGCCACCTTATCTTACCTTGCTTAAGGCGTTGACATCCCTGTTTCATCAGCTATTTCAAAGATGCATCAGATCTTCGGGTTAATTTACCAAGGCAGAAAAGCAACCGTAAAAGGGCGGATCATCAATTCGGCCATCAAACTGGAGCACCTTGTAAGGTCAACAAATGAAGCAATCAGATTAGAAAAAATGACACGATTGCAGGCAATCTCTGTTTGTCGACGTTTTCGCGGAGGACATCCGATGATAAAATAACTGATTTGCCTCGCAAGAAAGTTTTCGTGATGTCAGCCGTTTAATGGCCGACCTCTGAGCTAACCTCGCTGATATCCCGCGCCTTACTAACGTAACGACCTCGTTATTTTCGCTGGTCGTGGTTTCCATGGGGACCGAATTCCCACCATTACCTGGCAGCTCAAGCCTGGGACTGGTAATATCTGTCACGGGAAGCACCAGGTCTCGGCCTTCTTTCAGCGACGTGCTTAGTAATTTAATCTCAGCAGCCCGAGACAAAAGTGCGCACCGTATACACGTGAATAGGTGAAGATAATGGCAGAAAATCGTCGTATAAAACTTTTATTTGCTTCCCTATCAGTGGCTTCAGACAACATTTGAGAATGTCATTTGTCTACATGGTTAGGGAGAAGCAACTGAACCTAAGTAGAGGAAGCTGACTTACTACAGGGTGAGGAGAGAACGCCCCGGAACTAAATACGGGTTAATCACCTTACAAAAGCTAAATCTTATAATAATCTTAATTGTCTTTGCTGCTTCAGCAACTGTTCGGTAGGAGCGGCCGTCAAAGTGTCAACCCAGTCTCGGAAGAGACAAGTTGGTTTCACTCTCGCCCACAAAGGCCCACAATGTCCAACAGTATGTCCCACAATGTCCCACTGTCAGTTCCCCTGAGCTGAGCGCTAATCTGTCAGTTCCCAGTCGAGTTGTGTTCGCAGTCTCGATGAATTGAGGACTTGTCATTATTTGTACAGAAATAGGACGCCGGGAAAAAGAGGTTAAGAAAACACGGAGGATCAAAACGGGAGTCTAAGATTCTGATCTATAATTTTACAGCTTTCTCCGGCTAGTGTCTGAAAATCACTACATTTCAGAGGGAGATTATTTTCATATAGTCCGCGTTCTGAGCATCGCTGCAGTGCGTGTTCGCCCGAGCGTGCGACTTCCTTGTGACACAGCTGAATTAATCTCGCGCAGTTATTTCATAAAACAGAAGAGAATCTTGAATCGGTGCCAACGTCAGAGATCGTATACATGTCGGCGCTATGGGGTGGGGAGACCCTCCCCTCTCACCTCATTCCCACAGTATAAACCCCATACCCCCGAGCAGCCCCTATCACCCCCCTCCCCGCCACAACGCCAAACAGCAAGAAAAAAAACCCTCATAATTTGTTGTTATTTACCAGTAAAGAGGCGGGAATTGACAAAGCACGGCGGTTCCGGGGCTGCTCTGATAAAACTGATGGTGAATTATGTTCTCGGGAAAACGTGTAAATTCGGCGACCTGTCGGATCCTAGCGTGAAACATACTTTAAATGCTGGCGCCTAAAAACGCAGACGCCGCAAGGAGACGTCCCCGGCTTATCTCAGAGTGAAATGTCACTGCGGCGGAGGATGAAACAAATCCCGGCGCTAAATAACAATTTTTTTACGACAACAATTTTAAATTTTAGATCATATATTACATGTATATTATCTGTACATGTAGTTAATTGTATTGATTATCGCATACTGATGGTATGCTTCGAATTATTGATTCTGGGCTTTGTACTCTAGGAGTTTAAGATAAGTTTCAGCATACTCGACGTGGAACTTCTCTGCCTTCTTAATATGAATGCTTAAGTTATATAATGTTCTGGCACATTTACTATTAAAGAGTATTCTGAGCATCTCACATTCAGTCATGTTGTCATATGAGTTATATGTGATGTATTTACGTCGTAAGTCATGATATTTTATACAATCAAAAATGAAGTGGAATTCA
>JAXGGS010316172.1:0-11444 GCA_035585475.1 Armandia brevis
CACATGTAAATATATTTACAGAACTATCATTTACTATGCTATGGGATAAATTTGGATTTTGAAACATGTTTTTGTCACAAGCGGTGAAACACAACACATGATATAGATCACACAATCAGTTTGTATATGAACTTACACAATACCTAAGAATTGTAATAGTTATACTGTACATATTGTTATAATAAATAGGATAGCAAGCTATTTTTAGGAGAAATAGCCACAGTAACAGGACTAAGTTACATTAAGTCGCAAGTGTAAGTGTCTCATTTGGAGCATAAAACAAAAAAACGACCCAAAATCAGGTCTAGAATAATGGTGTTCCCGTTTCCGAAATGTTTGTGTTTTAATGTTCTAACAGGGTAAATAATCAACTTAAATATATGAAACTAGTACTGCCTATTGCCAGAAGCTTAGAACTAGTTAATAATAAAGCTAACTAGGCTAAAATCAATCCATTATCATGATTGTTCTGAAATGTTTTGGGTTGTTTTTTAACAGTACGGAAGTGCTGCTGCTGTAATAACAGTGTATTACTCTTTCTCAATCTACTATTTTGAATAAGTGCATTTCTTTTTCATTCTATCCACTTGCCCATCACTAGAACGCTGTTAAAGAATGATGAGCATTCAACAGCACCCAAGACCTTACCTATCATGCAATCAGATTTTAAAATTGATATCTAGCAATACATACCCTGTATTATGATAAATTTGTCCATTGTACAAACTACATTAATTTTACCGTATACGGTTCATGTTAAAGTAATTATCGATTATATATGTGGTTATCGATAATTCGTGTATATTGTAAATCTTAGATATCCCCTGTTTAGGTATAGTACCTTTCTAAAATCTTCCTTTATCTTATGCGTAAATTGCGAGTAAAAAAAGTTTAAGATTTTTGTTTATTTAGTGATCAGTTGATTACGCTTGGAGTTCGATGTATTTGTTAGAGCAGCTTAAAAGTAAGCTCCCAGGACTCGTTAACATGTTGCGCACAGAGCGAACAATTCTTCAGCGCTCGACAAGCGAGGCCCTGACGGTAAAACTGTTTTTCTTCCAAGTCTTTAATTACGCTCAGTTTTACAGGGCTCGTATACCACTGAAAATATAGCTCATATGATATCATAGAACCTATAATTCTTATCAAATTAAGGGCTCTAACCAATAATGATAATCATATCGTAGAATTCAAGGTTTTGGTTGTAAAACTCATTTGCGGTTGAGACTTTCGCCTGTCCCTACAGGTAAGGACTTCTACCAAACTGCCTCGGAATCTGTCCGACAGAAAAGCATAAAGTAACGGATTAAGTCCGCTATTCATGTAATAAATTACAAATGTGATTGGCGATATCAGTGCTGTGGATGGGGTTGGCTGAAGATGACTCCAGTTTTGCCACAATATCCTCAAATGATACGGTAATACGCAGATTGCAAAAAAGCAAATCACAGCTAACAGTAGACGAATTACTCGACGTCTTGCCAGCAACGCTTTGTTGTCCTGCTTTCTCTCCTTCAGTCGAGGCTTCTTTGAACAGATCTTTTTCATCGCCGATTTTGGTCGATCAACTGACGTACTATTACATGAACTTGATATGTCAGATTCATTCATTTGCAACGGAAATTTTTGAGAGCCATTTCGACATTTGTTTAAAAGTTTTAGTTTGATTTGATTTGGGAAGCGTTCGTGACTCGGCCAGTCGTCCTCGTAGTCTTCGTAGTCCTCATTTTCATCAGATAAACTGTCATCGAGAGATTTTATGCCAGAAGATACGGCTGCTCCTTGCGAGCTCGACTCACACTGAGAACTGTAGTCTACATTATCCATCAAGTTCTTCTCTTCATTAACGACCTCCCCAGGTGTCCCTGCTTCTATCATCAAGTTCCTGGAAGGGAACACACGGGGCCTTCCCGTCTCAGCTGCTGAAGATGTCTCGTCAGACTCTATGGCCACGAACCGCTTCCCTTTAATCAGGGCCTTTTTTCGGCTTGCTTTAACCTTTTCCTTCAGTAAACAATGCATATTTGATGAAGCTCTGAAACCTCCGACGTCCTTTCCATGGTCGCAACGACTTGACTCCCAGAGCACTATTGAAATGCGGGAGTACATAACTGTCATCAACGCCAATGGCAGAGTATACCATAAAATAAAATTTATGGTGACCAACGCTTTCATGTTGACATGAAACACTGGGATGCAATAGTAAACAACACCTATCTTCACAGTGTCGTATATTACAAGGAAAGGTACTCCGGAGGCAGCAGCTATAATCCAAATTATTATCACCGTGATACGCAGAAGGTTAATTGTGGTCAATTGTTTGCTTCTGATTGGATATATAATAGCAAAGTAGCGCTCGATGCTTATGACGGTCAAAATGGTAATTGAAGCAGTGTAGCTCATCGCCTGAACAAAATAGAATAACTTGCAGGCTACCTACAAAAAAGCCAAAAATATACTATATGTTAATGTTGTTAATTCATTTATGAAACAACGATGCCATGTACATGTGGTTCAATGTACTATATATATATATACATATATTAAACGGTAGATTTTATTTCTGGTTGCTGGAGAATGCGATAAAGCTGGGTCCGTGGCAAATATTTTTGGGGCCGGACAAGGCATGTTGTCTTAAGAAACAAGTGGGTATGGGACGATGGTACTTTGTTTTCGGGCAGATATTAGCAGATATGATGATTTGTGATGAAAGGCAATCTTATATTTAATGGTCAAAGTACATGACTGTATAACTTTTGTCAAAATGGCAAGATGTGCATGTAGATCTTATATTGTATACATGTATACATGCATATAGATTGGTAATAATTGTTATATCGAAAAACTGGCGGGAGCGAACCATCAATGGGACCCCTTGAGAAATCGATCGTTAAGATTCATGCTTGTATCATGACCTAATTTAATATACGTTTGCAGACCAAGTTGACTATGGAATGTTCTATTGTTTCTGTTTAAAACATTATCTTTCAATATCAATCAAATAGAAATTGCCCAATATTGTCAGAAACAGTGCTCAGATTTCCACGTGGAACTGTTGATATATGACTCAATTATACTCAGTTGTTAAGGTGTCTAAATTTGGTTTGGACTTACCTGCCCTAATATCCACTCAGGTGAAAGTTGAATCCCAAGATTAGGTAATACACAAAATGCCCCCACACAAAAGTCCGCAACAGCCAGGTTAGCCAAGAAAAAGTTAGTGATGGTTCGCATCCGTCTGTGCTTCAATATTACAATTATCACCAACACATTTCCTAAGAGAGAAAATAGAAGAAAATGAAAGATAAGATTGACATGCTCTTTCTCTGAAATTGCGTAAATCATACCATGGGGTGGCTAGTCACATTCCTAGTTAAATATATTAAGGGCACTTGATCACTGATTTCGATATTGGCAGCTATTTTAGAATTCAAAAGTCCTTATCCCTCCATATTCATGTATGGCCCCATAAATTTAATAAAATGTTTCTCAAGTGTTTTCGACCTTGTGAAACGGCGATGCGGCGGGCGTTTGTTTTTGTTTTTTTCCCTCGTTTTCTAAAGTGGCACGGCCCTTTCTTTCTTTTTTCACCTCGGAGGTGGTGCGGGCGGGCGGCAATTTTTTTTTGGTATTTCCGCCCGCTCAGGGATGCGGCGGCCCCTTTTTTTTGGGGGGGGGGAGTTGTCAAAATGACACGGCCCCTTTTTTTTGCTTTTATGGTGGTGCGGGCGGGTTTTTCTCGCGTTTTCTTGCTAAAATGGCGCCACTGGACCCATATGTCACCCATAAGTGGTGGCCAGCCATAACATTTTTTTTAGACTGTTTTTGCCATGCGGGCGGCCTTTTTTTTTTTTTTTAATTGGAAAAAAAAGGTGTGTGGGGGGTTTCCCATAGATGCGGCGGCCCTTGAGAAACATTTTATTAAGTTTACATGGCCTATTACAACATTATCTCATTTCACCAAAGATTTTCAATTATCTGCCTTCACCTGGCATCCACAATAAAAACTACAAGTCACCTGCTGCCCCGTGTATTTGCCAACAACAATGCTGCAAACCATTTTTGGCTATAATGATATTTTAAAAAGCGAGTCCAGCCGCCGCCACCCACTACATGGACAAAACAAAACGCCTCAAAAATATTCTGTTCACTTTAATGAATGTTCTTACGAAGTGAATGCTATAAACATTTCATTTAAAATATCAAAGGAAAGAGTCGAACATGAACTTTTTGGCAACATTCTATTGATATCCATCTTCTCATCTGGTATTCATCAGTAGATGTTTTAAGACGGAAAACTATTTTTTCCTACATTCAAAACTAAATACAATTACGTACCAGTTGACATAGTTTCTTGAATGAAAATCTATTTAGAAGTCACCGTAACCATAACGATTAATCACAAGTCACGCTTTTACCGTTAGTGATCATGCGAACTAGTACTGATAAGTCGGCATAATTTATGTTTCTCCAACGCACCCGCATGTCCGAAAAAAAAAACGCCCACCCCATCACAGAAAATCCGGAAAAAATAAATAACAAAAAGGCCGGTGGCCAAACCACGCTCTCAACTGAGGTTAAACTCCCGGGAAACTTTTACAAAACTTTCCGGAGCATATAGGGCCACTATAGAGCCGGATTTACTATTTTAGCGATACATGTGTGAATTATACATTCTTGAATAGCTGTGTAATCTTACACGTTTGTGTACTTATACACATTCTAAAACTGTATACCCTGTATATATAGCTTATGGAAGGAAACCTGTACCCGTTGGTGCTAAACAAAAAAACAGTAAAACCCGGGCCTAATTTTGATCTCCGAGCACCGTTTATTGAGTCTAGAGTTCGCAGAACTGTAGAACTCGAGAGAGAAACCATGTGGTCATCTAACATGGTTGAGTAGCTATAAAAGTCGTTGGACTTGTCTTTGTTCCGTTGCCCTTCTCGCAAAGAACGGATTATTACTTATATCATGCTCCGGGAAGCTGATATATTATCGATATCAATTACCAATGATTTCCTGTTTGTCCACAAGAATTGCTTAATTCACTTCCGCTTTTCACGCGCTATGCACTTGTATTTTGCTTCATTCGGGGAAAGCTTAGCTACACCTGGAGCTAACATGGCCACTTTTGACTGATTTTGACTACCTGTCCATTGATTGCGATCAAGTTACCTTGACAAACCCGTGTCGAGGTGCCTGGCCAGTAGCAAAATCACCGAGTCTGAAAACTGAACTCCTCGAGTCCTTCTTTAAGTAGGAAAATTATTTTCCACAACTTGCATACCTCTGGAATAGGGCAAGGGGATGATTTGTTTATAATTATCTTTTATCTTTATCTTTTTAGACTCTTTATGTAAGGGAAGTAGTATCGCACTACTTTCCCAGTTTATCATACAATTTGAAGCTGTCGACCGCCTCATTTTTTCAAACATGGGTAGATGCGACGCTGGAGCTATTATTCAGAAGCCCACGGCACGGTCGTCCACACGAGGGTGAAAAATGTCTACTCATGTTTATACGCTCTAAACAGTTATTCCCATTGTTCAATCTTCTACAATGGTTGGTCACTTTGCTGCATCAGCCTACATATATTGATACTCTAGTCGGTTCACTATGAAAACCGTCGCTTTGCATATATAAAAGCGCGACATCGTAACAGTTGACGGCAAGAACTATATAATTTGATTAAGTATTCTCTACTCAGTGGCACTGTTTTAATCACCATATTGCATGTGAAGCATAACCCTGGAAATAGAATTATAACTTTTCAAAGCTCCTCCTTTTTATAATTTATTCCCTGCTGGACCGAGCTGGTGGAGAAGCAAACCAGGGAACATGTGCTGTAGTCGGTAAATAGTTGTTATCGTTCTTGTACGTTAGCTGCAGCTAAGAATAAAAGTCACTGCCCCTTCCGCGTGCATACAAGTAACGGTTTAAGGATGGTAATATTTATAAGCCAAAAGTAACAATATCGACATATTTCATATAATCAGTAATTAATGAGCAGTGCGCGTTTATCAGCAAGTTAACAGGAGCTCAATATACTTCATCACAAATATCCAATCAGTATTTTAGATCTTTGAATAGAAAATTGACAATGTATGTTTTAGATGTATAGCTGTATAAATGTAATTATAAATAAAGAATACACAGAACATGACTTTGTGGAATTATGCATGTAATATACTTGTCATATGTATGCAAATAGAAACATCAGCTGCACTTGCCGATTGTGTACGCCGATACTCACCTAAAAAGCAGCAAATGAATACGAGAGTGTATAGAACGATGAAGATGGCTCGGATGTGGGGAATGTTGAAAGGGTTTGGATAATCCTCTCCGCCTGTGTAATTATACTCAGGGCCAGAGAGACAGCTGTAGTTTTTGCCTGGGGTTTCGTTTCCCGCCTGTGACATGTTACACTGCAGATCGTGATCCCCCATCAGACCTAGCTTGTACTTTGCTTCACCATAGCCACCTTTCATTCCAGACATTGTTAGCTCTGCCGACTCAGATGCAGAGATTCAGTTTCGCTTGATGGTTAATGGCTACCTGAAACCAGAGTGTCCCATGTTACATTTACGTCAATCACTTAAAGCGCGCAGGAGAGATAGGACTATCTTGCAAAACTAATCACCCAACAAACTGTACATAGCACAAGAGACCTAAATCCTTCGCCTGCAGACAAGTGGAAGATTCATGTCATCATACAAATCATGAACTTGGGTGTCGCCTGATGCCTTCTTCAATAAGGAAGGCAATTTTCTACCTTTAAGATAATCCTTTGCTAGACTTTCATACAACATTTCTTACATGCTGTATCAGACATTCAGTACGTCGAAGGACAGTTACGCCACAATTTGCGGCAAAAGCACTTCAAGGCATGCTTAGCGGATTCAAGCGGTAATTTTCCTAGAGCATTAATTTTCTCCATCGAGCAAATGAAACGTGTTTTTTTCATTATCTCCAAGAACAAATTGAGCGACTGCTAAAACAATTTGGTGGAAACAGCAAATCACTATCATTATAAGTAGGAAATATGCATATACATGAAAAATCCGGAAAGCTGCGCGACACTTTAGGAGGCTACATGTGTGTATGAGAAATAGTAAGTTCGAATATTATGTATCCCGAGTTGCCTGATATTAGATGGTTCTTTGATATCGGAGTGCGAAATGGTATCCGATTTTAAGCGGCATTTAATTGATTTGTTTATTTGTTCTTAAATCGGGTTTGTTGTCCGATATTAGGCAAGTCAGGCATGCAAAGCGTTCATCAATACTGAGAAGTGTCATTCTGCTATTTATTATAAAGGTCTTCATGGCACTATTTACGGGCAGATGTTTATTTTAAACCGGGTCCCTTTTAACTGTGTATATGCCAAGGCGACAAATGTTATCCAGAATGGCAAAATATTTGCTTTATGTTTCGTGAATCAGTATTCAACAAAACAATTATATAAAAGTTAAAGACACTTACTATCTCGTTCTGGGAAGTGGTTGTCTCTCCGAATTAACGAAACGAATTGGGTTTCAACGTTTACGATTTCGCTCGTACAATGATACTGGCAAGTATACACTGCGATCCTTAATCTGTGTTCTTTTTAAATTTAAATCTATCAATAACAAACGCGTATGATATATTCGCGAACTTACTTGTAGTTAGATAGCAAGCTATAGCGTGTGTGATATCTCAGGATGCCGCAGCATCGCCTTTGAAATGTAGAGTGGATAATTCAGCGAGTGGAGGTTTCCAGCGCGGCAGTGTGCCTACAGACTAAGACAGGCAGAGCTGCGTATCCTCTACTCATCGCCATCAAAGACATGCATTCCCTCGGCAACTTTCTCGGCGCATGGCAGCCACGGACACTTTTATCCTCATATTTCTGCACAGCTCAGCAAATTGCTCCAGCGCCTTTGCTGCTATGAACCGGAAGATAATAGAGAGAAGAATTGTTGACAATCACGAGTTTTAACTAGAGGCGTACTATAATCTTCTTCTTTTTTTATTTCAAATCAATGTGCGCTTATTATACAGCCTTTTTATAGGATAAATCTGCACTTGGTAACTTAGTGGTGCTCAAATCCTAAATAATCTTACGTCGGCAATCTTATGATTTTAATGATACATTCTCCTACAGATTGACAGTCGAGAGAATAAATGAACCATCCAAGTTTTGGTCTGGTACTTTTGATTTAATATAACATGCTGATTGGTATAATGGCCGCACGCACGTGTCGGGCGTACTTTATATATTAATACATGTAGTACTACATACACTTATTCGGACAAGACGTACTCCAAGGAGTTGTTATTGAAGTCGCACGACTCGAGCATCGGAGACTGAGTGAAAGCGAAAAATCAGAAGCGTATTTATCAGTGCATGGGCAAACGTACACAGATTAATAAAAAGTATCGCCTCATCTATTGTATTTTACCGCGATTGTTGATCTGATACACTAGTCATTGTATATATCTGATTATTCCGGCTCAATTGACAAATACCATATTTGCAATCACCAGTATCAATTCATAGTTTTTCAAATTTGTTCACATCGAAAATGATTTAAAGCATCATATAACTAACACGTCTTATGGTATAAATCCGTCTTGAACCTCTTTCTAGAGTTTAAGGTCTGAGTATTTTTCTGGCTTTCTGATAAAGTGAAGAGGTACATTTTTTATGTGCGCAAAAAATATTGTATAATTTGGGCATCCATGTACACTAAATAAAAATTCTGAAAATTGATATTGTCCTGGCTGCACTGACTGACCGCTGAACCATCGTATCAGCGCAGTTACAGTGAGCGATCATTTTAAGAGTAACGAACCTACATTGCCGCTTAATTAGCGTGATAACTGACAATAGGGATCTTACCTTTGATACTCAATATGTACCGTACTATATCAGGGTAATTGGGCATACATCTCCTGTCCATTCCTGACTTCAAGGAACCTAAAACAAGGCAATCACCTCAGCAAAATTCCACTTTAATTTGTTAATCGATAAAGTAAATGTTTCATTAAGGGCAACCAGTCCACATGACCTGTGGGTCACTGAGGTCTCAGCCTCCTGAACTTGGTCGGATGAAATCTGATAGTTGTCACATACGATCGGGGTGCGGGAGGCTGGCACAAGTCTAAATCAATTGGTAAACTCAACCTCACAGCTTGACATGGAGATCGATTACTCAAGGACAATTGTGGTTGCCCCCCGCCTCACCAGTGGGGCTCCCGCGCACCCATCGAGCATCAACGAGGGCGCTATTTAGGTGATAGCCCATCTCTACATATATTACCTTTAAAGCAGTTGATGTGTGCTGGACAGCAGTCTAGGTGTTTGGCTTATTTGGTGTGGTGGCAGAACCGCAATGTTAGCAGCCGGTTCAAAGCCCCCCGGGGGGGGGGGGGGGTGTTCTTGTCCTTAACAGTAACCAACGTCTCCGTAGGCAAATCCTGTGGCCCGATATTTCATAAATAACCTACCTTATCACGGCTAGACGTTTTGAATAATCGCCCTACCTAAAGATAATCTATTAAAAAAGGTAAGTGCTCTGTTCGGAAAACATTTAGAATAGAGACTCTAGCTAGGGCAAATCACTCTAAAAAGTTACAATATTCTTTTACATACCTGTCATGAACTGGTCATTGAGGACGAACGAATGGTCAAACATTTAATATTTAATTATAATCGTTTGTCCTACAAGTAAAATGATAAATCTTGATTGTGATATTTGGTGATATTAACTAAGATGATGTGACAAATGTAAGTATGGGCAATTTTAAACGTATGGGAAATTACTGGATTATTCTAATGCATGAACTGTCATACACTTGATATATTTTGTGAAGAAAGAAAGAGCTCGGAATGAGCCATAGCCAATAATTATGATATGGTTATTAATATGCATAATATTATGAATTTGAGCATATCGGGTAGTCACCAAATGCCCAATGTTTGTTCCTATGTGATAACATGTAGCTACATGTTGTAAACCAGTTTGCTTTCAAGTTTGTCTAAAGGCAGCTCTGCAAATAAATAAGAATGAATAATTAAGTCATTTGTGGTGTATACGAGTATATTTCACGACGTTTCGGCCTATTCAGTCTTCATCGGTTATTTAAACAAATGGAAGTTATGATGGCAAGTTAGTGTTACCAAGTGACCAACCACATAAGCACAATCCATAACTCTTAAGTTACATCTTAGTAAGTAATCCAACGTAAACCAATAGAGAATTCTAAAAAATTGAAACAATTTGTAGAGGTCATTATGGACTGTGACTTAGCGTACAAAACCGCCAAAATAACCAATTAAATCAGCCAAGATTGTCTTAAAACCCTTTCGTTCACAAATGTACGCGTATGTGGGCTAAAAACGCCTTTTATTACAATCGCATTATATTCATGGCCAAAACCAGTATATAACATAATACATAATTAATTGGGAGTGCCTGTTAGCAATAGTACGCCTTGACAGATTCTTATTTACGATTCGAAATGCCCTCTGGACCCCTGCCAATCTGTTTAAAAAGATAATACCTTATTACAGTTAGGCAGAGCGCAGATATTATCATTTTTCACCACTTGTTCTATTCACCAGATGTATTTCTGATCGTTATATTGTTTGTCAAGTTTAACGTATTACTTATTGTTGGAAATGTGGAGATATTTTTGTGAATATATCCCTAGAATGCATGCACCTGAAAATGGGGACAGGGAGTCTACATCAAGGCTCTACCCCTGCCAATATAAGGTCCATTAGCAGCATTGAGTGACAAGCAGAGGGTCCCTTGAGGGAAACACGACAAGTGCACCTAAGAGTGACCTACTAACACTCAATTTATAGAGAGAGTGAGTGAAATTGATTTATAGCATACATTTTATAGATCCGTCCCTACATTTGTTCTTTGGATAACAGCAAAGACCACTCATCAATTCAAGGATTTATAAGTAAACTCCTACACGCTACACAATCCTGTGCATCGTTTGAATAGCCTGATTACATCATTGGGATTATTCAGGGCAGATGAACTGAAGCCTGAATATAATTCGGTGACGCTTTAGTGCCCCAGTTATGCGTCTCTATCAGCCGTTTTTTGATTGTTTGTGCAGACTGTACGAGCTAAATTTGACATCTTTGGCTAGAAACAGCTACTGACAGCACGATTTGTGAGATTATCAAGGCGCCGGTTCATCAAGCCCAGAAATTCACACTTAATTCCAGACAGTGATGAATTCCTTCAAGAAAAACCAATTTGAGCATGGCCAACACTGTACAATCATGTACTGAATCTGATGCATAAGGACCTTGTATATGCAATTTAGTTGCGATAACATGAAGAATGTCGGGATGGTGACGTGTCAGGTAAAACAACGGTAGTAATTTATTCACACATTTGTATAATTACATTTTTGTATTTATTTAGCAATTGTTC
>JAXGGS010316283.1:2318-13743 GCA_035585475.1 Armandia brevis
TGAAGAGTAAAAAGACGGATTTGAACGACCCTTCATATGGAGCTAGCAGGGGCTCGTACAGAAAAATAAGCGGGGAATGCGGCGCCAAGCAACCGTGGGACGCTGGTGATAAAATCCCCGAAACTCTATTCGGATATTCGGCAAAATATGCAATTTATGTGCAAATCTTTATCATTCTGCTGCTGGCGATTATTGCTGTCGTTGTTGTGATACGAGGACCCATACAGAGTAAAAGCCTGAAAAATTCAACAGATAGCCGAAATGGATACACCAGTTTGGATTTTCACAACGCCATTATTTCCGACAAGTGCACGTTGGATAGAATAGATATCAACTCTTTCTCAGAGGAATTATTCAACTCGACGTATAGATTACAAAAACCGTTCGTTCTGTCTTATAAAAGAGGTGCTAAATCGTGGATCGATGCAAAGTTATGGGAGGTGAAATCTCTGAAGAGTAATTACGGAGGTTTATCAGCGCAAGAGGAGACCTGGGATGGCAACATGGATGAGACGGTGAAGATCCGGAGCACTCTGGAACACTGTCTGGAAGACATGAAAATCAATCAGGAACATATCACTGGAAACCACGTGTAAGGCCATCACAGCGTGTCATCTCTCATAGCATTAACAAGCTCGCCTGCATCCTCGTATTCGCCTCTGAAGCTTTTCTTTCTTTCCTTTTTTCAGCTGCTTCCTTGACAATTCAACTCTGTTTTCTTCCGATCTGCTGACTAAATTGAGAATTCCCCCGCTGGCTCACGCACTAGTAAGCAATATTTATCACCCACGTCTGAATATTCATCTAGATATTATGATGATGATCATAAGTAGGAAAGCATGCTCCGGTCGACATCTTACATGAAAGATTGATCTTTCAGGAAGGCAAGCCGGTACATGTGGCTCAGGTGAGCCGTTTGGGGAGTTCCCTGGGGTGGGACCTCTCCATTACAGACTCGTGGAACGGTCTCATGTTTGGCTCGAAAAGATGGCTTCTCATCAACGCTAAATATCCTCTCGCAAGTGGTAAGTCAAGAGAGTACGCGCTTCATTCGAACAGCTCAAAATTATATGTACATGTAGACTAAAATAACGTCTTCGAATGAAATACACCGACTAGACCCTTTTAAAAAGATCCTGTGCGAAACTGATTTGTATTAACAGCCTCATTCTCCGGAGATCCGCATAACCTAATTAATTGGCTGCAAGAGACTTATCAATCTCTGGCGGAGAAGAAATTCCTGGAGGAATGCGTTCAGATGCCGGGGGATGTAATTTATTTGGTAAGACGTTCGGGTAACGCACCCTGTCACGCGCGATTAATTGTCTGATATGTTGTGATCGAGCGGTCTATAGAGCCGTCATGTTTTTCAATTCGTATAATTTACGGAATTGTCTCGGGGTTTTTTTGCAGCCTGAGATGTATTATTGGGCGGAGGTTACAGTAATGGGAAGCATTACAATTTCAGTTGGTGCTACTAACGCTCAAACTGCTACAGCTCAAATCTACCAGGCAGGTAAGAAAGACATACGCAGCAGTAGTACTCAATCTATCTTATCAACCGCGTATATCGTATTAATTAAGTCGTTTGATATTGTATAATCTATCCATTCCACAACCGACTGATGCCTGTTTGGTGATATTTTTGTTTTATTCATAACAGTTACACAGTCTGAAAATCCCTTGAAGAGAGATTTAGAATATTTAGTGACACATCTTCCAGGTAAGACAGCGTACTTGCATACTACTACTTGAGTTCTCCCCCAGCGGCGTACTACTAGGAGTTAACAGTTTCCGCGTTGCGTTTGATTTGAGCAGGTAATGCTGACGTAGTGATGAAGCTTGCGAGTGCCTTGCAGAGCGAGGACAACAACATGGCAGCAGTAAATGTGATGAAACAGTATCTTTCACAAGGATTCGACAACATCGAGATGGTGTATAAGATGATACAGCTGCTGGACAAGGTGGGCCAGGGAACATCTGGACAGGTTTTGTTCTCTGATTAATAGAAAACTCTGTGGCTTATTTTGTTTTCAATATTGTACCAGGTGGGAAAGGATAGCGAGGCGGAAGACATTTTACAGTCGTTAATCAAAAAGGGAAATGTCGCACCAAAAACTTATCTTCAGTATGGACGGTTTCTTCTTGGGCAGCAACGAGCAAAGGAATCTACCCAAATATTACACGAGGTACTTTAATTGACCAGTGGAGTCATTATTTCATATTTCATAATTACCGTATGCTGTTACAGCTAATCAAGATAAATCAATGATCAACATACATTGTATCTTTATTAACGTGCAGAGGACACTTACATGTATGCATCATTCTGACAGAATATAATAGATACTGATAATTGACCTAATTGCAGGCTGTGCAGCGATTCTCATTAAAGTGGTATCTGTGGGATCTCCTGATAGCCGCTTTAAGGCAATCTGGTGAAAAAACTAAAGCTAAACAAGTGGAGAGAGAACTGAAAAAGTGGAAGAACGGTTCCTAGTCACCCGCATTCATCGTTTTACAACTATTTTTTATGCATTTGTATTTTATAATCACAATGGATCTCAATTTTGGTCTAGTCGTTATATGAGCAACACGCATGTGCGATTTATGCACTTAAAGGAAAAATGTGCAAAGTTCTGTTACGTTTCAAAAGTGGCAATAAAAGTGTACAAAAAGCATGCACGGTTTGCCTTTGATATATTCTTCGACTGTATACCCGACAAAGGCTTGCTCGCCATTAACACTGTCGCCCCGTCGTATACCGTAAGCTCTCGCATATCAGCTGGATGAATATATTTATCAATCGATGATTATGCATATTGAGATAATATGTTCATACGAGAATAATCCCTAGGTTAAATAGTCATTAGGCTGTTGCCGCATCGGCATAGGACTTCCCCCTCTCCCAGGAAGCTTCCATAAGAGTGATCATACACTGGTGGTATGACGTAACTCGCATTCCCCCGGGTATACATCGTGAAGGTGAAACATTGCGTAATCTGGCTGGCGTTTGTTCGATGAGATCGATGACTGGGTCGGCCATTCCCGGCACGTTGATGGGGACAATAAAGTTAATTCTCGGTGTTTCGTCACCTGTTCCGCGGTTGTGAGTGGAAGGGAGCGGGTCGCCAGCCGTGAGAGTCTGCCTGCCACCAGTAAACCCTCGTTTACCCACCTATATCGTATTAGCCGGCGATTTGCGCGTTCAATTTGCGTCAGCTCCACTACGAGCAGACCCAGCGATGGATGACTGCACTTGAGCTTGTATTCTCAGGGCGTGTTTTTTTGGGTGAACGCCATGCAGCTATTTGCAGTAATGGTTATGGTCAGTGCAATGTGCAATTGTTTGTTGTGGAAAGACTTCGGTAGCGCATTGACAAAGAATATAGATATGTATCGATACATGACTACAACTTAATGATTTTGCATGACGTTTTGATTTGAGCAAACCTGCACTCAACTAGAATCCATCGCATGGATCATATAAGAAAATTATCTTCGACAATAACTGTGTCGCTGTTTTCCGATTTATGACATTTGAATTCCACCTGTCCCAGCACCGGTCCCCAAGTGACATGTTGGATTTCTTTTTCTGGGTAGAACTTGCACTGCATGCTGAGATGGAGCGATCCGAATTTCTTCAGCTGGAAATAATGAGTAATTATTAATTACTGATGAGATTTAAAGAAAGGATATATCATGAGGTCAGCAGCTTCATATATTCAAACTATCCATACCTGAAGGACCATGGGAACCTTTAATCGGTCTCCAGCTTTTGACTTTTGTATATCAGTTGTTTGCCATTCTGTTTTGTAGATCACGAAATCATCTTCTAATTGTTTCAAAAGCAATCGTTGGTCGTTTCCTGATATCTGACATTTTCTGGAATGAAGTAATTTATTTTCGATGTAAACGCATGTATTATGAAAAACAAAACTATTGTGGCCACATATGATATATGTTCTTCTATTTAATATTGGAGGTTGGACTAGATAGTTCAACCAATAAGTACTACGACACTCTATTGGATTTTGCAGTTTTAGATTTATATTCCAATCATTTTTAATGACTAGTAAGTGTGTAGTTTTCATCCCCCGGTTAATGAGTTCTTGTCACTTTTTACACACAGATCTGACATAAAACGTTTGTCACGCGTATACATTTATAAATCTTTAACTTTTGAATAGTTGTGAATTCAAACAAATAGTGATATAAGTTGTAATTGAAAGTAATGATATAATTAAATGGGCCAACCAACTGCTGCTTGGTCAGACGTTTGACCTATGGTTATGTCATATGCCTTTGCATAAAAATGAAATTGTAGACAATGACATTACCTCAATTTAGTGCAGCTGTATGGTTTTGAATAGATTAACGCGAAATTATAATCCTATATACGTCTGTTGCGGTTATGACGGCATATTGCAAAGTCACAACTCTTTACAAATTAATGATGTCATCGATAATGCTCAGGTAAAAATTGTAGGCTACAATCTAACACATTCATAGACAGCAAAATAACAGCTTTTGAAATGCGAGAACTAATGTGTTTATATAAAATATCATTATCACCAGTATGCATTTCATATTGCATATAAGTACCACTGACACGTATATTTTATATATAGCATGAAAAAATAATACTTACTCCATTGTAAGTACAGGTGATATGGTTATCTCTGTGGTGTATTTGCTTTTCACATTGAGCTTCACAGTTCTCTCCGACTCAAACCTTTCTCCATCAGATTTGAAATGTACCAGAGTGCCGTGGGGTCGCTTCCTGAAGCGAAGTTTTACCGTGACCTCCTTCACTTCCATCCTCGAGCACATATATTCAACTGTCAGCAGTTTATCACAGCAGGTAGACCGTGTTTGTGATTCGAGACGCAAGACCCACCGAGCAAATAAATAATCGCATAACTGTGACCTGCAGAAAGCCAGGTAATAAAACCAAAACAATTGTGGGGATCCGAGGAGTAAACAGAGCGTAAAGTTGGTGCGAAACTCCTCAGAAGCGATACGCTGCGGCACGATATCCCTCGTTATCAGGTAAACTCACGCTGACTATTCCGCTGCACCTCAGGTGAAATTCCTCAAATATTCTTCCATCAATCGCAGGCGCGTCGAATTTGCGGCGGACCGGCGACCCCGGGCAGCGGGAGTTACGCGAGGGAATCACCGGCTCCCGCGCTCTCCTTCCGCGAGCGGCGAGACCGGCGTCTGCACCGGCGGGGCCAGGAAACCAGAACCGGGCCCGAGAACCCAAACACAGAGTTTACATTTGTATGACCCAGCGCTCACTTCTGCTGCTCGATTTCTGCCTCAGCAGCCGTAAATTAAATGGCAGCATCAATCAGAGCGAAGCTTAAGACCGGATCACGCTCCCGTGGGATTCAGCTGCGGCGTATGCAGGTATGATGCATAGCTACGTCAGGGGTGTTATTGCCGCAGACAGGCCTGGCTGCAGTTATGTTAAGCTGTATATCTGCTGCACCAAAGCTGGCGCTCATGAAAGCACCAGACTTATCAACGCGATCAATCAGCCGTGATTTTACCTGCCTCCCTCCAATTAACCTGTTTGTTTAACTCCCAGATGTCCATCGTGCCACACTTCACATGCCGGAGTTTGTGGTGAAGCTAGTTATGCCCATTTTACTCAGTTCTGATTACATCATATTGGGCGTTTGCCAAACAAATAGGACTTAATGCAATGGAATCTGAAGATGCTCCTGTGTGCATCTAAAATGTGCGATATCCCCTATGCGCTACCATGCTATTATATACTTTAATAGCCCACTTGAAGCCCACTTATATCGGTGCTCTAGAATCTCTTCGATTTGTCAAAAGGTGATGATCCAAAGAGCTACATTTTATTAATAATGTTATATTGTTTCGTAAGTTCCTCATAATACATAGCATTGAAATCATAAATACACAGAACTGAATATTTTATTTCTGAATCCATCAATACTGAATGATATTAATATAAAATATGTCAGTCTTACATGTTCACATACATTATTCAGCATCTATATCAATTGTCAAAAATGACAAATAGCGTTCAACAAACTTGAACACGATCTAGCAATAAACCACACATAGCCATGCTGAAAGCTGGACTTAAACACGTATTCAGCCATAGGTATGCTTAATTAGGTCATCGGCAATTCGGCATTGCAGTCCTCAGTCAGATAATCTATCATGATACAGTTTGTCTGCATGCAGTTTGTATCGCCCGTATACACTGTGTATCTATGTGGTAAATTTCAAAACAAAAAATCCTGAACAATTTCTGATACATAGTTCAATTATATACTAAAACGGGCGGATTTTAGCAGTTGCTGGCTGGTCGCATGTCCAGGTATTCACTAGGAACCCGCCCGTTCATCTTCAGGTACTCCGATCCTTGATAATCAGAACCGACATAATCACTCTCCTCCTCCTCCTTGCCCAGGTGAGGCTGCGACAGGGCCCGGGGAGTCTGAGCAGCGAGATTAGACTGGCCGGAGTGCCTCTGTAAGCTGAGGGGGCTCCTGTTGTAGTACTCGTCCATGTCAGCCCCGCTGTCCGACTCCCTCGCCCGCACGTCGAGCGCCATGTAGTGGGGAGGCGCCGGGATGGGGGTGTCCAGGGAGTCGAGGGCCGACATAGACTTACTCACGGACACGTCAAGCTGCAGCTTATTGCCTTGAGGCTCCTCGTACTCGGTGACTGTCCTAGGGCGGTGGAATGTCGGCTCCTCGTACTTGTGATCTGAAGGTCTCCTCATGGACGAGCCGGGTTGGTGTAACGTGGTAGCGTCCAGGAGCTCGCCAGTTGTCGGACGGGGACTGTTTTGTCTCTCCCTGGGGAAGGTGGGCATGGTGTGTAAGTACTGGTCCGGCGGTAGGGGACGATGCGGGCTGATTACCCCGTTAGGAGCGCCACCTCTAGCCTGAGATTGCCCTTCTTCTAGGTATCCTTTATTACTGAAAGCCACCGGGTAGCCATTACTCATCATGTGCACGCTCCGCCTGGGATCCAAGCGATCCACTGGCATCGCCTCGTATGGGTTGATATCTCCCAGGTCAACGCTTTGGTTTCTGGGGTTGGTTGTATTTGGCGGTGTGATTCCTTGTTTAGGTGTGCTTGTTTTATAAAGCGCCCTCTTTCTCTTGGCCATCACCACGGCCCAGATGAGGAGAGCCAGGAGGATTAAAACGCAGACGCCGAGGACGGCGCCCACCACCGCCACCACAATAAAGTTACTGCTGCTCGGAGCGGCGTTAATGACAAACTCCTGAGACCAGCGACACGCCCCAGCATCCACACATACTACTACGCCTGTCTGTGTTGCCCTGGTTACCGGCACGAACACCATCTCATCAGCGACAGGCGCACTACCCTCAAATATTATCTTATCATCAGAGAAATATCTGACTGTGATTTGCAGAGTCTGGACGGAGCCAAACCTTTGTTTATCCCAATGAAGGGAGATGCTCGATTCGTTGACAAGCCTCATGGTTACCTGCTGTGTTGTGTTATCACAGGCACCAGGAGCCGGGTTTGTGCTACACAGAAAACCCAGGTCAGAATTTAATATGTCCACTTCCCTGCCTCCTTCAGTGCAAGTCAGTTTATGATTGACAGTGACGGAACTCTCCTCTCGCCAGTCCTTGAATTGTTTTGTTCCGCAATCACACCTTAACGGGTTCGATGCAATATTAAGATCCACTAGGTCTCCAAGAGGCTGGAAGATCTCCCTCCTTAACTCTGGAATGTTGTTCCTGTTAAGATAAAGAATGTTTAGACTCGTCAGTCCAACAAACGCGTTATTATCCACGCTAGATATGGCGCAGTCCGACAGTTCTAGGATTGTCAAAGAATACATCCTGCTGAATGCCAGATATTCTATCCGGCCGAGGGGGTTGGAGGACAATTCTAGAGTCTGAAGCCACGGCACTCTGTCGATGGCGGAGAAGACGGTCTGCGTCAGGCGGTTACCGGCGAGTCGTAGCTGGGCCAGCATCGTGCAGGCGTGAAACAGTTCAGCAGGCAATCCATCCAGTCTGTTATAACTTAAATCTAAGTTAACTAGATTCCTGGTGTCGTTAAACGTTCCCATCAGAATCTCAGGCAGCTGGTTGCCTAACAGGTCGAGCCGTGTTAGAGACTCTAAACCATTAAAGGCGGAACGAGCGATACTAGATACAGAATTATTGCTCAGGTCTAGCTTCGATAACCGCGTGAATTTGGAGAATTCCCAGTCATCTGAAATTTAAGAAAAGCCGGGTCTGTCAGACAATATTAATTTGATAAACTCAACATTCAATTATCGTGAATCAAAAAACAAATTTTCTTACAATCCTTCCCAAGACATTTCCCTAGCGGATGAATGTTTACTTCGTTTAATACCTTTTCATATTAGGAACTTTATATTAAGTCATGTGCAGGAATTCAACTTACCGAGCGTGTTGAGCCTGTTTCCCGTCAGAATGATTTCTGTCGCGTTCACTTGTATGCTAGGGGGCACAGTCAGCAGATTTTGGTTAGAGCAATCCACAATTTCATCCCACCTTTCGCAGATACACTGAGAAGGACAAATCGCGCGGACATGTCCGATTATCAATATTAAAATGAGAAACTGGTGAACACCTCGGTCGTGCTTGACAATGGAGAATTCCATTTTCCTTAACTGCAAAGTTGACAATTGCTCCAGATTTATAAATTGGCTTTTGACCGAGACAACAACTGCAGCCTCCAGAGTAAGTTGCGGTTGCGGAGTGAGTGATGAGAATGTAAGTCGGTTTGAATCCAATCGGAGGTGTCGGCGTATATCCTATTTACACCTGCAGCTCCTGAGTAACGGTTCAAAATATCCGCACGTAGGCGACTTATGCTTTGTTTATGATAGTTCTAAGCTGAAAATGCCCAATGATATTTATAAGCTTTATCTTTACCACCTCGGTCAGGTCCACAGATTCTTATCGTCAAGTGGGGATCTCGACTTTAAAGCCTCAAATCGCCGCTTTACGGCCGGTTATTCACAAACAATTAAAGATTGCCTCGAATTATTCTTGACACATGCCGTTCCACCGATTGTTCCACCACAGAATAGTTTAATTAGAATACAGAGATATATTTGTTGGTGCACGAGGATTTGATAGATAAGGAAGAGGGTGCCTCAAGTGCCTGGAGTTATCAGTAAAGGTTGTTCCCAGTCAAATCGGTGATTCATCCATTACGTCGGACTGAAGTAGCTAATTTACGTTGGTGGGTGATGATAATGGTCCGGGTTCTCAGCATGTACCCAGGTCTGATATCGTGCTCGAGATCAACTTAAATTAAGTCTATTCCCGGTCACGCCGGATACAAAAAGTAGACGTCCTAAACGCAACGTACTAAATTCGCGAGGAGATATATAATAGCTTATCAGTTACCAGATGACATTGTTTGATGAGGCCTTTTAAAGGGGATTTTCTAATGAAAACATATTATATGATGAATAAATCATAAGGAAATGACAATGGGTATTTTAGTATCAAGATGTCGGCATAGATTAGTTTTTACACTAGTAGTGGCTCGGGGAGCGTTACGAGCAGACGATATTTACTGGTCAACTCTACAATGGTCAATGCCAAGTCAGTAGTAGCTCGAGTTAAATAAATATCGCTTCTTTTCTTCCGGGAATAATTATATTGGGCAAAATCAACGTGCCCGCGCGGTCGCTGGGGGAGACATGGTACACGATACACAATTTAAGAAAGAAAAGATATGTGTTTATTTATGAATGTTGCATAATGTTTTACATCGGGATAAAAGTTTTTATACGTAGAAAATTCCGCGGTCAGTAATAATTGTGTGTTCTACCTGAGTAAAATAGTCCTCTTTAACAACTAACATGTATGCTGGTATCACTTTTATAAGTTGACTTGTCCCTGTACCACATGTACGTATGCTATGTCTGCCTATCGTGCCGGATTCGCCGCAATTGTATCCTCGATCCATTTCTTGTATTTCGAGACTCTGGTGAATACACCAGGAACATCCTCGGGGTTAGAAGAGCTCGTGAAACTAGCAACTCCCGCCTGGTACCACATGTTATCTCTCATACACGTCAAAGCACCACCGCTGTCTCCCTTTAAACACAATCGAAACATTGATAAATACACAGAGATCCTGACCTATACAGTTTGAGCTATTATCACTAGATGGTATAGAATTATAAACTTTTTTTGGTTGATTCTACTCACCCTGCAGATGCCTTTTTTTTTCAATTGTTCTCCAGCACACATTCTTGTCTCTCCTATATCACCGAAGTATCCATTGCAGAGCGAGGAGTCTCTGGCTGGAAGTTCAACAACCTTAGCTGTTTCAGTCAACGGACCTCCTACAAAGTAATGATGGTAAGATATATATTATATACATACCGACAGTGATATTGGTATTCCGTGACAAAAAGGACCATCACACCAATATTTTTATGATATACATAAAAATAAAAACTGAAAAGTTGAAAAACTCCCCGAATTAATTTTATTGTTGATGATTTGTTGAGTTACATGTTAACTATGGTCAGATGTTTGATATTTTACAGAACCCTTCCCCCTCTGCAATTTAATTTACAGTACTATACGATGTATATGGTTTCGCATTTACCGTTCTTTTCGCATCCCCATCCTTTAAAATGACACTTTTCGCCTGTCGGTGGCCAGGCGTCATCCCCGTTCAGGTCAATTTCTGCTATGTTAGGATCGTCTTCACCAACAGGTAAGTCTTGCTCAACCCTGACCAGCGCAATGTCGTTTAACCAGGTGTCTGGTGGTTACAGAAAGTGCAGGTGTTGCAAACGTACCAAATCGTTCATGTTGGAAATTGAACGCTCAGCACTAAGCTAATTAATTCAAGCTCAATCTGGATTAGTTCATGAATTCATCACTTACTGGCTGCATCATATTGAGGGTGTATAATGATCTTCTCTGCATGAAGATACCATAAAAGCCATTTCTTGTTTCCAAATATGACTCCGGCATAGTGTTTAAATTTATCGAAGATGTCGTGCTGCAAATTTGAAAAAGTTCAAATTCTGATGGAAATTTGTTTGATTTTCTGAAGAACATGACCATTGTATATTTCACGAAGATCTTCGAACAAATCTATAAGAAATACATATTGCTCTCGGTTATTGGTGAAATGTCTTTGCCTTACCGATCTCTGAGTCTCTCCGGCTTTGATATGCCAGTATTTCGGCTGACTTATTCTAGACCTGTAATAAACAATCAGACGTTTTTAACCCTGCTCGCGGAGAAGACACGATGGCGATATAAAAAGTTTACCACGAGTACCGGTATGTTTGATATGATAATATATAATTATTCTGCTTCGGAGATATCTATAGCAAATGGAAAGCGTCATTTAGACCACTACTGACCGGTCACTTAGA
>JAXGGS010316616.1:19988-41717 GCA_035585475.1 Armandia brevis
GTTTTTATGGCGAAATTAAAAATATTGCCAGCCAAAATTTGCATTCGGGATTAAGCCTCTCAGAAAGACCTTTTTGAGTTGATCAGCCGCATGGGTGGAATTTATTAAATGTTAATCTGTATGTTGCGCCGGTCCCTCCCTTATGAGTGTCTCATCCCCTCCCCCTTGGGGCTAAGAGAATTAAGCTCCTGCCTCTGAAGGGAGGCAGCCACCATTGACCTCATCACCATAGCACCTGCTGCCCTTGATTCCGCAGCCATTATGCCTCCTAACAGTATCCACAAGACGAAATTCAGCAGCTAAAATGGCATTACGCCCCATAGAAGTGTTCTGTCTTTAACCAGTGGCTACAGATTGGCGAGAGGCTAAAACAGATTTGTGACGAGAAGAGGCGGCTTTCATCGAACACTGGCGCTCATCGACCGAGGGCAAATAATCGTGGGTTTGTCTCTCTCGGGGCTATCAAACTTAATCAGTCTCACACACTTATACCCATGAATTGCTGCGGCCAAATTAGATAGAATTCTGGGCCTTTCACGAATAGCAGAAATCATTTCGCTCGGCGTCCATAACTTAGCCACATTATTCGCTGGCTTTGTATGGAGACTGACCATGAATGGACAGCGGTGAACCTTACAATGGAAACTGCCCATTACTGCAGGATTTATCGCCACCAGCCAGGAAATGGTGATTTATTTAACCCACGATGGAAATTATTTCTAGGGGCTACAATGGAATTGTGCTTCGCAAGGGGGAAACCTGTTAAAAATATGGCAAGGTGAATTATATGTCAGGGACAAAGACGCCTGTGTTATACGTTGGTGATGGCTTTATTATTCAGGCCAATAACACTTCCTATGAGAAATATTTGAATTCTCCTCTCCAACGCGTGATGTTGACTCGTGTGAAATTTCCAACAATACCGATTCTCATTTATTCAAATTTGAAGAGAATGTGAACATGGACTTGATTCTTGGAATCTAAAATATCAAGTGTTTTGACTGCTTGAATAACATAGAGACAACATAAATCATCAGCAATTGACATCGACTGACGCTCAGAATAAATGAGTCCCAATTCCATCTGCCACTTCAAGAGGAAGTTGTATCACTGAATAGAGTATCTTTAATTAAAGCGGAATATTTCCGCGGAGATGAAGTGTGAATGTCTTTTGTCTGTCTCCACCAGCTGACTGAGTTTGCGTGTCACCTGTTCAGTAATTATTCTAATCTGTGTGAAAAGCCACTGAAAAACTGAAAGATCATCATCGGTCATAACGTGCGCCACGTGCGTCCCATTCAATCAAAAAGATACCGAAGAGGCTTGTGCAGGCTTTCGGTTCATCGGCGTCTCTAACTTTGAGAGGCTACAGCTTGTAGAGAAAGTTGACTTTTCACTGATTGCCCCCGCGAAAGAGTAAATGAATACTCTACTATCTCTCGCCAATTAATGTGTCTCGAGATTTTTGTCGAGATTTAATTTAGTGGTGTTTTGCGTCTGATGCACCGAAGACGACCTTGATTGTTAGTGAGAGGCCGCTATCAGCGCTAAAGTTGATTTTATCTTGATTGAAATGACACTGAAATAAACGAAATATCCAGCACCTTACAACAACACCTACATATCTTTCCCAGGTCTGAATGACATACATTATCATACGTTTAGACACGGTTATCACTAAGATCCTGGTGATACGGGGTACGTATTTTGTCATGTCCGAGCTGCCTCGAGGTTGACCTCAGAGCTGACCTCGCCTTACCTGTGGCGTCTCTCACCTGTGAAAGCTAAGTTTGACTCGGCGATACTGACGTTATTATCGCGTATTGTTGCCGCCTGACACAGGAGAACCGAATCTCTTGCTCCTCATCACACGCGGAGGTGTCATCATTACACGTGAAACCCAATAGTACTTAGTTAACCCTGGGTGTGATGTGTGTTCTCTTCTTTAACAAACCTCGCTGAATTAAATACGCACACCGGGGAAGAATGTTGATCTCTATGCGAAAATAATCAACTGGGACCACCAGAGAAGACGTGTGACGCTGCGCTGTGTTTTTAAATGGTGGAGAATGGAGCTGATTGACTCGTGAACTTAAGGCTCGAGAACGGGCACCTTGAGGAATGATTAGGCACAAAAATGTCCCAACTCGTTTGGTGAACCCTGTGTCGCCCCATTGTAAACGTTCTTGCGAGTGATAACTCGGTGTCGGAAATCACCACATGAAAGTCTGTGTGTATTTTAGGTGACGGCGTTTATTCCGCGTGCGGCGGTAAGTTATTTTTACCCCCCAACAAAACCTCCGTCCATAGATCACGACACAATGGATGGCATTGCAACCCGAGTGATTAAAGTCGGAAACCGATTCACATGTAGAGTATAAAAGCGAGCGCCGGGTGCAAGTCTCACTCATCACGCGTAACACGAGCCTCGCTAAGTTATTACAAGTCGATGGTATGCTTGAACCTTTTTATGGGGAGTTGATTAAAAGATTGCATTATTGTTTCGGCCCCTGAATCGCAGAGGGCTGAACAAATTTGCTGAAACGCGAGCGCGCTCGGCGGACAATCCGCCTGAATATTAAATGTAACAGAATATTTACGGATAAATAAATCACGGCTCCCCCTCAAGGACCGGCAGACATGTAGAGTTGCTCGGTGCCTCTGATTTGCAATAGATATGTGTGCTCTTCACACCTTACACCCATGAGAACCGTCTGCTGCTGCTGATTTCCGATGATGCTTTTAGATCTACCTTCGCCAGATGGACATCCGGTAGTAGCTCTTTCCAGATTTCGTGTCACAGTGGCCAGCCATTCACACGATGATGTTCTATACATATCGGAACATACGCGTATCCATGGTTACAGCTCAACCGTCATTGTGTGCGTGTTAGGCGAATCCCATCAAGAGCTATCGGTGAAGAGGAAGTTGTTTGTCAGCAGTTAGAAGCCATTGTCTCGCGCATTCATCCGTTTATTCCGTGTTTACCAACCGATCATTTTGTCTTTAGTGATCGTTTTCCCAAAACATGTCACATAGAAAAACTCACGCGTCTCCTTAAGGCGACGCTTTCAGTGGTCACGTTTGTGTATTGAATTCTGGGGCCAATTTGACTCGGTCGGGCACAATACGTGACACGTGAGAACAAAGTGTTACAAGAGGCTGAGTGAGAGTTTAACCGTTTGTCAGATGAATGATGGTGAGCGTACGAGATAAATTAAGAAGTGACACATAAAACAGCCAATGACTGGTTCACTCCTGACCTGCCGACCGCGCATCCTTGTTGAGACGACTTAATGAACACCTGTGCGTGAATAATATCCATTTTAATTTACATCATCTTATCGACGTGGCGTATCGAACACTTGAACGGTGACGTGTATCGTTTAATCATCACCCTCTTGTACATGAAGTCAAACACACGAGCTTCCTTTAAATCTGATAACAGAGAAACACACCCTTTGCTGTCGCACGGCCAACATCCTTGGGCACATGTATGGAAATTATGATTGATTTCTTCGAATGAAATCAAGTTTATGATGAAATGAATTTTCATTAGTACAAGGGAATGCACTAAGAGCGCTTTGTTCTACAAGAAACGTTCTGCTTTGAATTTTTCATATCTCCAATCAAAGCTGCTGCAAGTCAACAGCAGCAGCCTTAAGCGTTGAAGTCACCAACTATAATTACTTGTCATGTCGAACTGACTTGCAATGAGCGATACGGTCAATTAATATTGTGACAAGGCTTTGTGTAATATTATAAAATAGATTTCCAATGCAAGTAATCTCCAAAGTGGAGCAAGGGTAAAAATAGGGCGCATGTTACAGTGGAGAAATTTGAATACGGAAGATAATGAGATCCTCCCGATGATATCTGACGGGCATTGTGTCGAGGGAGTCTGATTCATCCAAGACAATGGGATGTCATCATAAAATGCGCTGCTCCGGTCATGTGTGCAATTTGTGTGATTTTGTTAACATTATTTGATTAGGTTGAGTTTTGAACATGACCCTGTGGAGACTCGTGGGGCGAGCTTGTGGGGGGAGAGGGAGATGCCTGCCCGGGTCTGCCCGCCAGATACGATTGTCTTCAAGCGGACGTGCGGCACTGCGGGGATTAACAATGATTCACACAAAAGCCAGTCGAAATCTCGCGTTTCCTCTTCATATCTCAGCGAAACACGCTCGTTAGCGCCTCCGCTCGCTAAATCTCTCGTTTTAAATCGCCTAGTAGTTCGGCTGTTATGGCGTTTCTAAAAGCCGACTGATGGCGGAAAAATTGCGCGGAAAGCACGATTTATGGACGTGCATCAGTGGTGAGACGACATGACAGGCAGTTGACTTGACAAGCACCGCCATTACTCCAGCGCGCCATCAGCCTTTGTTGCGGGAAACATGTATTTTTGTCCGAAAGCCGACTGATTTAATTGGTAGATTGATCTATAGGAGGATTAGAGCGAGTGAAATATGGACGGTTATTAATAAAAGATGAAATTCGCCGCACGTGTGAGACACAGCGTCAACACACAACCCACAATATTCCGGCAGTAATCCAACAATTTTGAGATTAGATTGGGTTGTGAATCGATGAGAGATTTGTTGGTTTGTGTGCATGCCACAGACTGAAAGTGGCAACACATTAAACACTCGCGCTTATTTTTGTCGCGAGTTGGCACGTTCTTTCAGAATGGTTCAAACGCCTCGAAAATCCGGACATCAATGATAAATTCTCAGCGGTATAGACTCGATGGAAGCTGTAAACCAAATCCCTCCTGGATTTGTAGTTTGCTGTGAATGAATCTGGATAAAGAACAAAATGGTGGAAGTTTTGTTCTGATAAAACAAGCGCACTGAGTGAATTCTCACCTGTTACTCATCTGTTTATTTTGCCCCGCGCGAAACCCCGCGTAGTGATAATTTCAGCAGAGACCGCAGCTTATGTACACACGTGAATACTCTATCACCTGAAAAGTCGGCGGAATGGGAATGGTAAATGTCCAGGTATGATTGCCTCGCTCGGCTTCATTATGACTGCTAATGTAGCATGGCCGCCAGCTGCCCGTCTTAATCTCACGAGGGATTCAGGCAATTGGTGAATCACTTTACTCATAAATTGTTTTTTTTTTGTCTGGCAGTAAAAAGTGGGCAGGTAACTGAGAATCGCCGACTCAGTCAATTTTGCAGCAGCGAGAGGGCTGGTGTTTTAGTGCTGTAGTACACGTGGTCGCGTAGCCCAGGTGTTCGGGGCCACCACTTGGCGAGAAGGTTAATTGCCGGCCTTGTATATTTACTCTTGCGGAAGGCGAGCGCCATGAGGATGTAGATTTGCGCTCGTCGGGCTGATGTTTGTGTGTAGAAGTGTGTGCTCGGCCGGGACTACCTGGCCAGTGGCCGGCCGAGATAGATGGAGTTCAGGCCCCTGTCAGCGGCAATAAGAGCGGGATAACGGCGAGTGAGGGCCACTCAGTGGGAGCTGGAGAGGAGAGACTACAGATGCTGCCCACACGCCCCATCCTCAAGTCTAGCCACCTAAATGAGCAAATATTGCGTGGGGCTGCTCGGTGGGGGAAGCTGAGGTCCCTCGCCTGCTCATCTCCGCGCTATGTCATTACTTATTCCGCTTCCAGTGTATACGCTGCCATATCTCAATCAGTCCCGATCGTGAACCGCATACTGAGGGACCGTACATTGTACAGAGCAAGTCGTTTGTAAGATGTGCTATAGGATGTGTTGCCGTAAGCTAGACATGTACTCCGGCAGACGTTAAAGTGTATCTTGAAACTGTCATAAGTAGCATCAAAGGAAGATCAAAGGCAATTGTGGCCATCCCGGCTGTTGTAATGCAGGTCGAATGTTTGCCGCCGACATTGAAGATCGGGAGATCCCACCATTTTTTTCTCACAGATTAAAATTCTTCAAAGCAATATTGGACATGTTACTGTCATCTTATACCGATGGGTAAACAATCATTGTCCCAAAAGAAAAAGCAGACAGTCAATATACATTTCTTGTCGGCTTTGTAATTTTTTACCGCGAGGCTTTTATGACACCCGTCTGAAAATGTTTCAGACTGGTGTTAACATTCCTTCTCGCAGTTTTTGTAGAAAGAAGATTGTTAGATTCTTTTAGCATTGTTTTATTATCTGCCGGCTAAAATGAGTTCAACAGCAACTTGCCCTGTGAAAATGTAGGCGACCTTCAACGGGTGTGTTTTTAGTCTTTGGCCTGACATCAAATCACCGATTGTCGCTACAAGGCCGCCATAATTTGGCACACAATTTAACAATTTCGTCGGGGTTTTTTGTTTCCATCGCGAGCAGATTTGCCTGTCATTCCGATTGGTGATTGATTTACAAAACTACTCAAGCTAGACCAGACAGCACGAATGTGTGAATCGAGCTCGCTGTGGCGGATTTATGAAGATTGCACATCTGTTTCAGGCGCTAACTAAATCCGGAGGGTAACGGCGCTCGGGTCCGGTGGCCGCCCTTCCCACCACCCTGGCAGCCACACCTCTGGCCCCCAGACCTCCCGGCTATCGCCATGTGAGCCGAGATGGTTAGCCGGGAGATTAGCAGACCCGTCTATCCAGCCGAGGGGCTGCCCTTTTCACGGTCACCTGCAGAATGATCGAGTCTGACGTGGCACTTGATAATTGTCGAAATAAGGAACAGGTAAGGGCGATCCCAGCCCCATTGACGGTGCCCCGTGGGTAATTCGGGGTCCTCCGGGCAGGCCTGAGATATCTCCCCCTCACCCGGGGGAATCTTAGATTTTGTCGTGTCAGAGGTCCTACACACAGTAGTATAGAGCACAATAGAGTTTACCTGGTGGTGTGAATGCCAGGTGAATATCAGGCTACAAGGGTGACCGGGCCACCAGTATCTCTCACAAACACAATGACAGATGATATTGTAAGCAACGACTAACGTTCACCTGATACGCATCAGCAATGAGTTCACATGGACAACTGGCATAATTGATATTGATGGGGGTATAGTAGAGGTTAGTATCGGTAAGTAAAACGTAGAAACCGTAAGCCCAGTGGGTCAGTCGCATACCGGTCGTCTGCTACAGAGGCCTCTTTTTCCGGACATTGCCGCGAAAACAAGCACGGTGATCACCGGCACATACCAGCGGGATATTCAGATGCTTGCTTTGATGGGAGGGATGGCAAAACTTGTTTACGCCGAGCGAGGACGGAATTCGCGGTACCCGCCGGCTGAGATGAAGCCTGGACTTCCAAGGGTGCATTACCCAGGGGTGGACAAGGCATGCCTGAGGAGAATACAGTCACATAGCATCATTTGTTTTCTCGTTTGTCATTGCCATGCAGCCATATCTTAGTATTACGCACGTGCAGACTCTGCATGTAGTCTGGCTGGTACCGTTCTCTTCTGTGGGATACCATGAAACAATAGCCGACTGAGATATCGAACGGCCCAGTTCCTGGGATTTGAGACTGTTGTAATGTAAATGTCTATACAGCTCGGATCACCTGCGGCATTTTGTATTGAAATTCAAACGGATGTTGAAAAAGTGATGGTATTTTATTGAGTCTACGTTCTTTGTGCACAGGTTAAAACTCGCCGCACTACCTGTGTCATATGCAATATTCATAATGGTGCGTTGCCTTGCATACACAAGACCTCCACCACCATCATCGATTCGGTGTATTGATTTGGGCGAGAGATACTAAATCTAATACTGGTTCAAGGTTCCGCCTGACAAAACTGTAATAATCCATCCGAAAACAAGATTCCCCCAGCAGACAAAACTCACTCGCATTCTGTGATATTCTTTGGCATTGCTGGATAAGATAAAATGGAAGAGCCTATTTATTCAAGATGGCATCGGTATTCAGGGTTTAAAAGCGAGCGAGCTCAGAACGAAGCGCACAAGCCCAGAACCGAGCAGACGGCCTGCAATTTAAACCCCTATCCCACTGCTTTTTGCTCTCTTCAAGGGTCAAGTAAAAGCTTTCAGGATCCCGCGAACCTCTCAAGAATGTGCATCTGGGTAAATTTGGCCAGGTTATTGAGTGAATGGGGAGAGTGGAAGGGAAGCGGTGCTGTATTTTAGCGCTGACACGGCCCACAAGTGGTTGAGTTCTCACGTGTCCGTGGCCCCTGTCTGCGGACCAGGGAGAGCGTCCTTCTGACGGGGCTGTGTAAACACCCCGCATCCCCGGCATCCCCCCAGCATCCCCCCTCACTCTCCACCCGTCCGCCATCCCACAAACCGTCGACGTAAGCCGAGATCACCAGCTACCCAGGACAGGTTATTAGTTTTCATAGTCATGTCAATTAAACATGTAAGCTGAACACCTCAGACAGATGAGGCTGTTTGCCGAGGACTCGTTAGTTGCTGCTGGGAGCAGCGATGTCGAACGCCTGCGATTTCACCCTAATTGCTGACTTATGGGTTTATTTTGCTAACTTCTGCAGATCATGTAAGATGTAATGGCTCACGTGTTGGCTAATTACTCCTGCAGAGTTGGAGCCACTGAAACCACAGCCCTAACAGCCCCGTCTCTGCCCGGCACTCCCGCCCGTGCATCACTGCAGCACGCCCCCCTCCGTGCCGGGTGTAATTGTCTGTGTATGTGGCTCCCTGCCTGTAAAAAGTGGGCACTGCCTCCTGTGAACTTCCCATAACGCATGAACATCATAGCCGCCCACTATCTACCATTAGCCAGCTCACGGGCCTTAAACCTAAATAATAGATATAACGAGAGCAGCTTCAGGTAACTCCAGAGATTAGCACATTTCTTCCCTGCCTGCTGAGAAACTTGGCCCCACCAGGAATTTGTCGGTTTTTTATTGACGGGCGCACCTCGGATTTCTCTATTTCCGAGCGCTGCCTGAATGGTAGGTGTTTCCAACCGGAGTATTACGTTACCTCGCCATCGGGTGAACGCTTCGACGGAACTTTCATCTACCGACGGAGTTGGAAATCATATATAATATCAAAGGGATCTATCAAAGAAAAACCATCCAATTATACGAGTTTTTAGCTTCTTACAGCGAATTACAGATTTCAGACTTCACACAGTCTTGATAATGCCCGCCATTAAGAACTAAAGGTATTATCAAAAATGGGAATACAAATTTGCTGAAAAAGCCTGGATTAAGGTAACGGATTTGTGCGCTTTCTAATCCGATTTTAGATTGGTTGTAAACCGATGCCGTTGTGATTTCTGATGGGCGAGTTTTACCATTCCCCGACAATAAAGCGCCGAGTGAATGGTGATCTGTGATGTGCCGGTGCATTACGCAAAGCTGACTGCATGAATCACACACAATTCATCACTGCAGGTGCTCCACCGGGCGGCGACCAGCGGGAGAGGCAAAGTTTGATGCTTTATTGATAGCTCGAGGAGCCATAGCTCACTCACAGGCCCCACAAACCCCGCTCGTAAGCCACATGGTTTCCTCGTTTTATGCGCATGTTGGAAATGCTTTTGATAGAGTTTAATGTTATTGTGACCGGTTACTGTGCATCCCCACCCGTGCGTGTCTCAAGGCTAAACCATTCCGACTCCCCTCGACTCCTTGGGGGAGAGAAATGCCAGATCGCAATCAGTCATGTCAGGTCCCATATACTACTGTCAGATGTTTTAACACTGACGCCAATGCTAGTAGTAAAACTTCTCTATTATAAAGCCGAATGTTTTGTCAACAGTAAAGATAAAAAACTGTCGTAAAATTCGACCAGCTCTGATTCATTGCGAAGCGCCACACGTGTCGATGTCAAACTAATCACGCCTGTTTATCTTCCAGTATTACGTGATGACTTTAAGGCGCACCCTAGAAACACGGAGGTGGCGGTGGGAGACACCGCCGTGCTCGAGTGTGACCCGCCGCGCGGCCTGCCCGACCCCCGCATCAAGTGGAAGAAGGACGGCGAGACGATCCGGCCGGACGGGCGCATGACCATCCAGGAGGTGGGCAGCTTGATGATACAGAACGCTCGCAAGGACGATTCGGGGATTTATGTGTGTATCGCTCGTAACGTGGCCGGGGAGAAGGAGAGCAGCCCGGCGCGTCTACTAGTCAGAGGTATGTGCGTTTTATTTTCGCGGTGTTTTACTGCCCACGTCAGACGGGCAGATAGAGTAATTTGTGTGAGTGTTTCCAGTTTGTTATAGACGCGTCTCCCCCGCGCGCCAGATACACAGACTGATTAACTCGGGGTTTTATGTTTTCAGAGAAGCCTAAGTTTACCAAATCCCCGACCGATCAGCTGGTGGAGGAAGGAAAAGATGTGCAATTCGAGTGCCAGTCGAACGGGGACCCCGAGCCGACCATCATCTGGAAAAAAGAGCAGGGACAAATACCGCAGGGCCGGTGAGCGTCTCAACCCACAAACCGCTACTAGTCGTCCTTAAATCATGTGGATCTCCCCTCTCCCCCATGACAACAGAATAATATATGATTGTGTTTTTTCCCACCGTAGATCGAGTATTCTCGAGGATAAAAGCCTGAAGATATCGAACGTTAAGGTCAGCGATGAAGGGACTTACATATGTCGTGCTGAGAACTCAGTCGGATACATTGAGGCAGTCGCCCGACTAACTGTCAATTGTAAGTCACACTCCCCTAGTTCATTCACACGCTAGCCTGAGTTATTATCACAGTATAAAACATACATCCTGAGGTCAGACAAGGTGGTAATAAGATTGATTTGCTCCCACAGCTCAGCCCACATTTATAGTAACCCCGAGAGATAAAGTTGTAGGGGTCGGGAGAAGGGTGTCATTCCGCTGCGAGGTGACAGGAAACCCTCCTCCAGCTGTCTTCTGGAACAAGGAAACAAGTGAGGTAAGAAATCATCGCAAAACACGGATCATTTATCACAATAACAAGATGCTTGGCTCGTGAAAACAGCGCCAGCTGGGAATCTGTCCACGCAACAATGTTATATACAAACTACATATTAAGCAGATCAATTTAAATATTTGTAAATATCAAAATTTCATGACATTTTGGTCAGAATATCTGACATGCATTAATACTAACCTTGTTTTCTTTTTTAGATTCTGATGTTTCCTCGTCAGGACCACGGTCGATTCTCTGTGACAGATGATGGTACGCTAGTGATAGAACCAGTCAGGAAAGATGACGAGGGACAGTACGTTTGTCAGGCTCTCAGCGTGGCTGGCAGCGCCTTCGCCAAGGCCAAACTAGAAGTAAAAGGTAAACACTATAAGGTCACGCGTACAATAATCAATGTAAAAACCGCCAATTTTTTAGAACTCAACACGAGCGGTGTCTAATTTGTTTTTGTCTTTTGTCAGAAGTGGATCCACGCCCACCGCCGATCATCCATCAAGGTCCGCAGAATCAGACGCTGCCCGTCAACAGCGTCGCCATGCTGCAGTGCTCCGCCAGTGGTGACCCGCCGCCCTCGATCAGATGGTTTAAAAACAACCGCAACCTCGGTCTGCGCGACCCGAGGTTCGCCCTGCTCGACTCGGGCACGCTGCAGATCTCCGACCTGAAGCGGGGCGACACGGGCATGTACACGTGCAAGGCGATCAGCGAGACGGGAGAGACAGCATGGAGCGCCGCGCTCATTGTAGAAAGTACGTCCCACGTAGCTGCATATCGTCAGACAAGCCATTAATCATAGATTCCCCCAAGTCGTTCATCTTAAATGTTATATCACTGCGGCTAACGATGTAATTACTTTTTTTCCAGTCCCCACCAACCCCGAAGTTATCTTCCACCGAACCCCTGAACCGTCGACCTTCCCCGGACCCCCGTCGAAGCCTTCCATCTCTGATATAACGGAGCACAGCATGAGGCTGACATGGAAGGCGAACGCAAACCACGGAGCCTCGCCGGTATTCGCCTACACCGTGGAATATTTCAGTCACGAGACTGGAGAGGTACGTCCGCGTTAGCCACACGTGATTTATCTACTCAGTCGATGGAATTAATTCAGATTAATGAGCGTTTCAAACTATGCCGCCTTATAAATGGACGCGTTGTACTCCTCAGTCAAAATCCAAGGTTATTATGTGGGATTTATCATGATTATTTTCTGTTTTTCAGGGCTGGGTTGTGGCCTCAGACAGCATCACCGAGCAATCGTTCACCGTTAGTACACTGCAAGAAGACACTGCCTACATGTTCCTGGTGCGCGCGCAGAACTCGCACGGTCTCAGCCTGCCGAGTCAGGTGACCGCCCCCATCCGGTCGAGGGGACAGCGACGTTCTGGGTCTAAGCCCACCGTGCCGCAGCTAGACATCGGTCTGGTCACGGAGAAACTCAGCGGAACAGTCGTCATCATGAAGGAACCGGACGTCATCTCATCGACAGCCGTTAAGCTAAATTGGGAGGTCAGCTACCATGCTACAATTAATTGACATACCACTAAGCATAGGATCTCTTACTACTTACTATTCAAACTATTAGAGTTCTTATGTTGTTTTACTGACTCCAAACCCTTTCTTTTATTTTAGATTCGCAAGTCCCAACGATTTATTGAAGGTTTCCACATAAAATATCGAGTGACGCCGGACTTAGACGACCATTTTGGTCACGCTCATCATCGGCATGTAGAGTACACCATAGAAACTGTTACACACCCCACAGCCACAGCCTACGTGCTGAGGAATCTTAAAAAATACACGTGGTACGAGGTTAAAATACAACCTTTCTACCTCACTGTAGAGGGACAGGAGAGCAATCCCCCCGTCAGGGTCAGAACGTTCGAAGATGGTGAGTGCTGATTATTTTAACCACCATACACTTATACAGGCGTATTGATAAATGGGTGTGTTAAGCAGATGAATATATCTGAGGTTTTTTCCAGTGCCTTCTTCCCCACCGAGCAACATACAGTACAAGTACCTAGGTAACAGTACGCTCTGGTTGTCATGGCAACTTCCACCGATACAGGAGAGGAATGGGCCAATCAAAGGATACAAGGTATAGTACTCAATGGATAACTTAATGTCAAGTAAAAATATATGTTCATACAAGTGTGTTGTTTGAGTCTATTGTTAAAAATTAATGGTGTGTTTATTTTTCTCCTTTACAGATTTTCTTGTATGGAAATGAGAGTAGATTTAACCGTGACTTTAAGCTGAACAACAGCATGTCTACATTTGTCATTGACCACCTACCTAAAGGAATGCAGTACAGACTTGAAATGTTAGCATTTAACCGAATGGGAGATGGAGTGAGGAGTAAAGAAAGATATATAGGTAAATAGTTTTTTGTTAGGCTATTCGTATCTAGGACTGACAAACATTGATTTCATACTAAATTGAATATTTATAATATTTCCAGGGGATGGCACCGGTCAGACTAAGAATAGTTTTGTGAAAGAGCCATGGTTTATTGCTACATTGATAGGCACCATCGGTGGAACTCTGTGGTTCGCGCTATGCTTCTTCAGCATCTGGTTGTACAGGAAACGTAAAGCAAGAAAGAAGCTGCATAAAAATGGAGTCATGAATGGTACGCTTGTGAAATAGTTATATCTATTGTCCCGAATGCATGATTGTATGTATTAAGTCACAATTTGCAAGACTTATAAAAACTTGGCGTTTCTATTTCCAGTGCCAGTACACAAATCTGAAGATACCGCTAGGTAAGTTTACATAACATGGTATAATCTTGTGATACTTCCATCAAACACTGTAGTAAATATTTGTTTCAGACTCCTCGTCTTCAGGCAATAAGCTATTTGCTGACATTTGCTATACTATATGATAAACTCATTGTCCTGTAGACGTACATTTTTTAGACCCGAGTCGCCTTATTATGTAATACGGTGATATTTAACTTGGCTGTAGTACTAGTATTACAACAGATGCTTAATAGTCTCATGAAATATACGGTATCTAACTCGTCTAATTGGATCAGTTTTGAACACGTCAGCATTTGCTTCTGGTTAGCTAAATATGCTTTTTATTGCTATAATGTTAAGTCGAGCAAAGGGCTTGATGAAATGGTCATACATCAAATGTCCTATAAGTAGAGATTATGTGATACAATTAGAAAAATAACGCTTACAGCTTTATCTAATCAGTATCGCCTTCCCAGATGTTAACCATTTCATTACCTGTCGATAGGTGTAAAACCCACACCTATAAATATTTACAGGCGCTTAGGGTGTGGCATCGTGCACTTACGCTATGCTTTTTATTCTCTACCACAGGCTCGGTGGCTTATTCAATACCCTCAACGCGCCTAACTACTTGCAGAAAGACATCGCCAATCACGGTGAGTAAATGTTTGATTATCGCTCTGTGTTTCTCCTCCTCGAGGTATCCGGAACTGTACGCGAGCAGCCAGAGCCCGCAGATGCAGGCGCTGATGGCGAGCCATCCGCCTGGTACCGCGCATCACCAGTGCATGCCCCGGTGCTGCCATGACGACGGTAGTCATAGCGAGAGCGACCCCCAGCAGGGGCATAGGTGGAAGCCATACTGTAAATACCATCAATGTAAGACGCCAATAAATCACGATTGATCGAGTGTAGCGGGCGCTCGTTACAAGACTACATCATTAACCGTTACCTTTGTTTATCCATCTCGTGCGATTTTAATTTTTACGAATTGGCATAAGTAACAAATGAGTCCTTGTGAAGTCCTTGTTTGATGTAGATAATTACCCGCAGTCGGAGACAAGACGCTAATTTGCTGATGTTTTTATGTGTAGTGGATCGCCAGCCAGACGTGACAAACGTGATGGATCACCGCTCCAAGGAGGACGCGCTAAAAGAGAACCTATACAACACCCCCAACGTCAACCAGCCGCCGATGAAGACATTCTATAACAAAAACAACCCCAACTACAATGACAACTGCACGCCGTACGCGACGACGACGCTGGTGACGAGCAACAACCTCATCAACCAGCAGCACGTGCCGGAGAGCGCGTTCCGCCCGATACAACCGGAGAACTACATGCACCAGGGCAGTGCCTCGAGTGATAGCTGTGCTAAGCCAGAACTCAGCTCTGAGTCCAACTCGGACAACAGCCGCAACATTACCGGCGAGTATCCTAACGAGTATCACAATCAGTACCCTGACGACTACCAAGGCGACTACCAGGGTGACTACCAAGGGGAATATCCAGGTAAATACTTCACCAAACACTAATATAATAGATTCATAGACATGTACCGGTTCATTATATTCATCAATTTGTCACGAGTTATGAGGATGATAGATAATGTTCAAGTGTGAGAATGCTAGATAATATGCATGGTTATGGTGGCTTTATTTATTTTATGTGCGAGTTTGAGATTAAGCGTCTTCGTTTCGTCAAGGTTTACATTGTGGTGAATATTTGATGCCGCATTAACAGCTTTTGTATTTCGTCTAACGTTGTTTGGGTATTATTGACAAGTAGTGTAGTAAAATTGGTGTATTATAGATACGGATGTGGAAGGCTGTCAGCAATGTGATCAGAGTAACCCTCTATCAGAAAGTGTCAGGCCACAAGGTGTGTCTCACCACCCACGCTGTAGATAAATACTACTAGTTCATTTATACTACTAACTTTTCAATCTTTTATTTTCGCACGTTATAAGTTTACTTTTCATTTGGTGCATGCCTATAAACTCCTCGGATTTTAAGCTTGTAAATGTGGTTTGATGATAAATTAATTTGTATGGAATGTTCTTGGACGATGTTATGTTTCTTCATTGAAGTTAAATAACGCCATCTTGTTTTTGATTTTTCAGATGAGGACATGCTGATGGGAAAACAGCCAGTGCTGTTCCTGCCTCCCCCTCCAGAGCACCCCCCTCCCAGTGATATAGGGACACCCCCTGACTCTCCGACCAACATGCGTGTTGGTTCCCCACCCAGGTATAACACTGATCGCGGGGGGCACTACCAGCGTGCGCCCCAGCATGCGCCAGGGGGGTACGGGGACTACCCCACCGACAGCCGCGCTCACCACAAGGACAATCGTCCCCACGCCGAGCGGGCGGCCTCCCCTAAGTTTAGAACCATGTCCCCCCGCACGCAGCACGACATGCGTGCCTACTCCCCGCGGGCGATGAGCGAGCCCGAGCGTGGCCCCACACCCCCTGTCCGGGCGTACAAGCTGGTGCCCATCAGGGACGGCGAGGTGTACCGCCATTATAGCGACACCGAGGGCGCCCCCGTACCCCCGCTAAGGATGAACATGCCCCATTCCCCTCCCTCCCCCGCCCCTGAAGACCCCATGATGGACCGTGGCATTCAGTCCTCTCTGCCAAGTCTTGTTGGCGAACCACTCAATAGGTAAGCACCCCTCCTCCATCGATCAAAAACTAAGACTCAAGCTGATTCAGCAGTGCTGAAAATTCAAAATCAACCAAACCCCTTCTCTACCAAACGGAAATGATAAAAAACGAGAGAAAGCCATCATTGGGTTACTTGTTAATAAACTCCCCCCACTAATGTCTTGCACTTTCTGCTTTTCCGTGCACTGCTTAGTAATTTGATTAGTGAATAAAATTCAATGTTTTAATGAAGCTTGATACAAATTATGCCTTGATCAGCAAGTTACCTCTTTCAAATTATACGATATACATGTATTTGAATATGATCAATATTAATTAAGATGAAATGAATACTTCGTGTTGTCGTTTGGTTGCCTAGCTTTCGTTGTTTTTGTGTTGGTACATGTTCTCGTGTATGTAGTATTAACCTGTTTTGCCGGCTTCTGACTGACCCCTACTGACCTTACGTTTACAGAGGCCAGGATTATCGCCGTGATGACTACCGTCACGGGCACGAGTCGCCTGTTTCTGAGCTCGATCACTTGATGAGGGACTATGAGCCGGACTCAGACATGGAGGTGGCCCCGCGCCGCTGCCACTCGCCCAACTCAGACGTAGGAGACGTAGATACAGTAGCCGGTGAGTAGCGTGCAAATATATTGCAAGTAGTATGGAAGTATATCCAGAAGTGGCGCCACAGTAACGCGCTGCCCAGGACTACTTGATAAAACCTAGATAGTCGTGGATTTTATCACGTATTCGCTTGATACCTGCTTATTCACACGTTGTTTGGCTTGTAATTTACAACATCGTCTTCACGCTTGATTACAGCTTCATGGGCGAGCGTTACAGATGATAACAGTGATTGTAGTAGTATACACAGCCGGTCGGGAAGTAGTAGCGATGGATCGTTCTTTGCTGAGGCAGATTTTGCCAGCGCCGTCGCCAAGGCGGCAGAACTCTCTGGTCTCACGGTGGTGGGCTCAACCGTCTCTGATCCAAACGCTGGACAGCACAGAGAAAAAGGTAGGATCCCTGTCTAGCTTCATCTCAGAGATTTCATCGCGTAGTACTGCGCGAGAGTGACGCTCTATATCGAATAGAGCAGTTCTTTCGTGATACTATTGGCGAGTTGTAGGTGTGTATGTGTTGTTAGTTCTCAGTGAGTGACTTCGATGTGTCTGTTTTTTACAGTGGGACCACAAGGTTCCATGGGATACATGGGACAAAACCCCAATCTGGGTACATATACTCAAATTTTACATATCACGCAGCTCCAGAATGCCTCTAACAATTTTTGCTACATCGGAGCTGTTTGGTATTTTTTTTAGATGTGTAGTAACCCACGTGATTTTCTGCAGCATCATTCACCATCCTAATATTGTACATAACAACATGCAGGCAGTGTGACATACTACCCACATATATGTGATATACTACTCTCATATATGTGACAATGGAATGTAGCTGGCGAATGCTTACTCCCACCTTTGCCCAATATTCTCCTTGTATTATACTACTATGTAGCAGTTCCACCCCAGTTCGAATTGGGGTGAATTAGTCACTTAAATTTAGTCGTTTACATAACAACAAAATGCGATATTAATCAGGTGTTGTACCTTTTTATTTTTAGCCTTTTGTAGTCAGGTATAAATATGTATTACTATAGTGTATTCCTGTTGTATTTTTTTTTTGTAATTTTCAAATATTTCAAAATAACCTTTGTACATTGGATCGTTCAACTACCAGTCGTTTAAATTTTCAACTGATAGAGATAGTTCAGACTCACTCCAGATCTGCATGCTAACGTTTATGCATGAATTAACTTTCAGGGTCGTTACCAATTTTAAGTTGAGGTTTCGTTGTCGTTCAACTAATCACTCAAAAGGTGCGGGCTAGATACTAAGTCCTGTTATTTGCCTTTACAGTTAAAAAGCCAGCCAAGCATCGCCAGAGAGCTAAGCGTCCTACAAGTCCCTATAGCACCGACAGCAACTACAGCGCTGTGCAGGCTCCTAGAAATCCTTATCCTAAGTCTGAGAGGAAACGTCAGCTGCAGGAGCAGGCGAATCGCTCGTATAACAGGCACAACGGGCACAGCACGGGAGAAGATAGCGACAGACGACAGCGGCCAAACACCAAGTCAAAACCCCAACTACAGCAGCATAGTAAGTAATCTCAGTAAATAGTGATGGTCTTTAACGAAGTCAAACTTCAACTTAAGTAGTATAATAAGTAGTATGCAAAGATAGTATTAACCTCCACTCCAAGTCAATCACCAACTACAGCAGCAATGTAAGCATTATATACTTGAATAGTGTTGGTCACAACTAAGTTAACATAACAAACCAACGTGAATTTTACTTTTAGGTGACATGCCATCATACAACAAGCCTAGCTTTCCCTCGCCGTCTGGTGGTAACGGGACTGGGCAGCGGTTAACTAACAGCCGCCAGAGGAGCGCCGGTTCTCAGCCCCACACACCAACCCGCCCAAGTGGCAACGAGTCAGAATCCAGTGTACGGACAAATCCGCTCGCAGCCTTTGATACACGAGACGTAAGCGATAATTTACTTCATTGAAAATACATTTCGCGTGTTACCACCATACCGGTACATGTAATAAACTGATTACAATTATGTAGAAGGTAGTACCGTATGCATTTACCTTAACATTGCCTGAATTCTACACATCCCAAAAAATCAAGCCGAAATTTTGAATACATTTTTTCAGACCCCCATCGTATGAAGGCATGACGAATAGGTCCCCAAGATGGTAGCAAACTTGGATCAGGCAATGCGCAGCGGAGAAGGCTGAACCGAGAGATAACGTGACAACCAGTGCCTTGTGTTTGCAACTGTATCTCATTGAGATGGACAGGCGGAAATAAACATTGAGGATTCTGGTGTTCACGGCTTAACACAAATAAACAGACACATACATGTGATTTCTACTAGTCTAACGTTTCTCTCGCTTCTCCTGGACGCACAAAGGAACTGCCATATATGGAGATTGCTGACAATAATGCACCATCAACTTGTGTCTCTAACAGAACACTGAATTTTGTGTCATCAACTCGTCTGTTCCAAGTTCTGCACAAACAACCAGACCTTTGCTACAGTTCTACAGCGTGGCCATATGATATACTACTTTGATGACATGATACTACTACAGTTGGTGCTTTTGATTGGAATTGCAAAGGCTGAGTTTGGACACAGATTCATCTCATCGTGTGTGAAGGAGATCGACTAAGGCGTAACATTGTGCAATGCTTTTGAAGTTGCGGGACTAGATCTGCGTCAGTAGATACGCAACCTTGTTGGGCAATTCGTCTGCGAGTGACGTCGTAAAATTCATTTGGCTAACTTGAGTGTGCCGTTGCTGACAAGACCTGACGATGATATTGTGTCAAAAGATGGCTGACTGTCAAAACGTCTCAATATTATGAATATTATACATAAATATATATTATAAACTGTTTATACATAGTTGGTACTAATTGAAAGTCCTGTGTTTTATCCTGTAATATTTTGTGTATAAAGTTTAGTGATGGTAGAACATCGTGTGACTCAAAGCCTACCTAACTTGTAACCATGGTAACCCGTTTCCTTGTAGTGTGCCAAACATGTCTGAGAAAAAATAGTACAAATCAACAGAGTTAGTTATTACTGCTATTGTATCAAATGATTATTGAATAATTCAGTATGAATCTTCTACGCGAAACTCCTGATTTTAAGATTATCTTTTATTATTGAGATGACACAATTTTGAATCAAACATCTATACATTTATTGTTGAGGGGTCGATAGATTTGACTCGTAATGATGAGAGAATGTTTACATTATATATATATCGTGTATGGAAACTTTGTTTACATAGTTGCGCTGACATCAAATGTTTCAAAATTTGTTGAATTTAATTGAGAGGTATGTGTTATCTTCAGGGATCCCACCCATGATAGTTTCAGTTTATAGAAAAGACATGTTACACGAGTCTTCACGTGTTGGGGTTCAACATGTACGATTCTTTCGATTGTTAAAGATTGCACTTATTTTCAAAACTGTATTAATTATTTTTCATCTGCATAATTAGATATGCAACAGCTTAAAGCGGATTTCCAAACTTATTTGTCTCTACATTTTAACTAGTGATGATTCGTTGATGGACATCTATAACTATGAAACGGACTTGTCGCTCTATATTCTTTCTGGCATTTGAACTAGACTCTTGAATACTCAGTCCACATGTAATACGTTGTATGTGATGGTTGTTTATTATTTTAACCTGTTTATGTCAGAATTCGAGTGACATATACGAAGACTGGCCAGGAAGGAATGCCATCCTTACAACTTCATGTATTCTTGAGCGTCACGCGCGCTTATTCTGCGCGTGCTAGTTGATCTTGTGGATTCTAGATTAAACGGTTGAATTTATTGCTAGCTTAACTGCTCGATCCTTACTGGTACCGTGTGTGAATGTGTCATCCTAACTCTGTTATGAAATATAGACCTGTGGCCACATTTGTGTCTGTAAATACTTAAAACATGTTGAGTATGTTCTTGTGGATGTCACGCAGAAGAGCCCTTACAGTTATATACACTACAAGCAATACACTTTAAAACATTCTGCTAGCTGTTCGGATGACCAATCTGCTATTTGAGTATGATTAATGAAGAAACCACGCCTCTGCCTATACGCATCTTTGTATTAGATTATGAGGAGTAACGTGCTGATGACATATTTAATGGTGCGCAAGGTGACCACTACTGTCATCCTCTATATGTGGTTTGTACATCCTCGTCAAAAGCTCAAATAACAGTACTCTGGTGAACGACAACCCATCAATTACATTTTATTTAATTTGCCTAAAAGTAAGAATGTTAACTCATGTTTGGATGGGCGAAAATGTATTCGAAATATTCCTGCTTTGTATGGACTATCAATTTGTTTATTCCTACGAGCTGAGTCAAACTTTATCTCCTTTATTAAATACAATGTATTGCTTTTATTTTCACAAAATCATGTGGTTTGCAGCCATTATTCAGTATCGCCAGAGTGCTGCCACAATAATTGGGCTGCACTGCATGTGACCATGTCTGGGGGTTCTCTAGTTGTGGAAATGTATAGTGCGCATGTAGATTCGTGCTTTTTGTACCATAGGTCTATGATGTATTAATTTATTATTTGTATTATTGGAGATGACATGTCCAAATACGAAATAAACAGGAATTATAATATAAGATGCGTTCGTTGTGCGTGTTTAACTATTTTTATTAACTATACAGGCCTACTTCGTATTTTTGATAGCAAACTCTTTATAATAGTATTAGCAGTTCTTTAGTATATTAGTTAATGATCGAATAAACATATTTTTCCATCGCGAAATTTATACAATAATTATGATAAAAGATATTTACAATAAGTAGAGGCAATAAATCAGAGTTTTCAATTCAATTCAAAGAAGTAGGGGGGCAACATTCGTACTACTGC
>JAXGGS010316950.1:0-13730 GCA_035585475.1 Armandia brevis
ATCCCCCAGTCTTAACATTAATATACATAACCGTCCCCCAGTCTCAACATTTATATAAACTTGCACGTCCCCGTGTCTTGATATTTATATAAACCCGCCCGTCCTCCTGTCTTAACATTAATATAAACCCGTCCGTCCCCTTGTTTAAACATTAATATAAACCCGCCCATCCCCTTGTCTTAACATTAATATAAACCCGCCCGTCCGCTTGTTTAAACATTTATATAACCCGCCCGTCCCCCTACCGAAACATTTATATAAACCCGCAGATACCCCGGTCTTGACATTAAAATAAACATGCCCCTCCCCCTGTCTCCACACTTATATGAATCCGCCCATAGCCCAGTCTTAACATTAATATAAACTCATATACCCATGTCTTATCATTTATATAACTCGCCCATCCCCCTGTCAATTATATGAACTTTCACATCCCCCTGTCTTAAAATTAATATAACAGCCTGTCCCCCCGTCTTACGACTAATATAAACTCGTCCGTCCCGAAGTCTCAACATTTATATAAACCCGCCGGTCCCCCTGTCTTGAGATTTGTATAACCCCCCCCCCCCCCCCCCCCCCGTCCCCTGTCTTAACATTGATATAAACCCGCCCGTCCCCCAGTCTCAACGTTAATATAACCCCAAGGTCGCGGGTTATCCTGCTGAACTAACTCTAATCACCCAACAAGGTGTAGAGCGTGCATGTGTGTGGTAAGGGGTGGGGGTGGGAGTGAGGGTTGATAATTGATAATTCTGTGCGGTCCCGACGAACCTGGTTATAACCTGTTTTTTAAAAAGAAATTCGTAATGAATCGACGCTAGTAGGAATGATCTAATAAAAGCACAGATTTGCGCGGTTTTCAATATATAACAGGACGATATGCCAATTTTTTTATATATAATTAGGGAATGCCATTGGAGAGGGTGCTATACTTATTACATTCCATTCACTATGAATAACCTTTCCCTACAACGCCGTGCTTTAATATGTGACCCCACCCCCCCAACCCTACTCCTGCAATTCTCACACAACCATCCATCCCTCACCCCCTCAGCCTATAATAATTTTCGTGTAAATGAAACCCGTCCTTGTTTTGTATTTTATATAATTACGGGCTATAATAAAATTATATACTCTCATACTCTATATGCGCGTGTGATTCCATCGCACCACAGCGTGAAAAAACATTTTTTCATTTTTTTTTACAAACACAAGGTTGCTAGTTATTGAACGGTTGGTTAGACCGTGTTTGGTTAATCTCGAGACTATTTGGCCGGTAAACTCGGCCTGCACTATGAATTGTACAGAAGCGGAAATTTCTCTACAATTGCCACTAGTGATATGTGCATATTATGAAATAATCCCTCTGAATGTTGCAAATAAATTCCCGCGTTATATTATCCCTGTGTCTGCCTCTCAGTCATGTCACAAGTTATATTCTCTTCGACTCAATTTATCTCACAATTTTATTAAGTCCCGCGTTTTAATATACCTGTGTGTGTCTCTCTGTCATATCACAAATTATAATCTCTCTCACTCACACTCTCTCTCTCTTTCACTGTCTATATTAACTCCTGAGTTATATGACATCCCTGAGTGTGTCTCTGTCATATCACAAGTTATAATCTCTCTCATTCTATCTCTCACTGTTTATATTATCTCCCCCGATTCAATATTCATAAGTGTTTCCCTCTGTCAAGTCACAAGTTATGATATCTTTCACATTATTTCTCTTAATTTTATATTCCCGCGTTATAATATCCCTGTGGGTATCTCCTGTGATGTCAAAAGCTATATTGCCCTTTACATAACTCTCTGATTTTATTAACTCCCGCAATATAATGTCCCTGTATTTGTCTCTGTCATGTCACAGGTTAATTATCACCTCCCTTACTATTTCTCTCTCTCTGTTTATATTTACCGCCGAGTTATGATATCCCTGTGTGTGTCTCTGTCATATCACAAGTCACAATATCTCTCTCACTGTTTAAATTAAATCCCGCTTTATAATATCCCTCTGTGTGTCTCTCAGTCATGTTATCAGTTATAACCTCTCTGATTCTATCTCTCTAATTGATTTTTTGTATTCCGACGTTATAAAATCGCTCAGTTTTACTCTCTGTTACTAACAAATTATAATCTCTTACACCTTATCTCTGATACTTTTTATATCATCTCCTGTGTTATAATATCTCTGTATGTGTCTCCCTGTCATGTCATAAGTTAAAATCTCTCTCATTCTATATATCTCACTCTTTTATAATATCCCTCTATGTATCTCTCTGTCTTATAACAAGTTATAATCTTTCTCATTTCCTCTCTAACACTAATTTTTTAAATTCCCACGTTATAATATCCCTGAGTGTGTTTCTCTTTCTTTTCAGAAGTTGTAATCTTTTTAACTCTATCTCTAACACTGTTTGAATTAACTCTCGTGTTATAACATTCCTGAGTGTGTCTCTGTCATATCACAAGTTATAATCTCTTTCATTCTATCCCTCCCATCGACTGCCTCTTCGGTGGCCAAGGGACTCTCCCTCTTCCAACAGCTCCTTGGTGTCCAGGCGACGCTACCAGACAAACTTCAGACAGCGATAGACGTCTTTGCCAGTCATGCTCGTGGTAAGTTTGTGACTATACACAGTTTTTACTCACAATCGCCAATTACACATCAGGTAGTTCCCGTGGCCCTGTATGTTGTCCAATTTGGACTTTGAACAATTATTTTTACTAATTAAATTTTTACAGCTATTCTGCCCTTTGTTAATTCCTTATAAGATGATCACGCACACTGATCTTTTTGCATATTCGTGACAATCTTCATTAATTCGGGAAACTTTAACTTTTTTTCAGACAATTAAGTAATTTGAAGTTTACATGCGTTCAGCCCACGTCATGATCCAGTCAACCCCGCTGCTCCGGCGAGATATGACGTACACCATCCGCGGCCGCCTTCCTGGTGGTAACACTGGAAGTTAGACAGATGGCTGCTGAGGGCGCTGTCATGTGAAGGCGAGAGCAGTTACTAGTGCACCTCCAACTCAGCCTCATAGCGGCATACAAGGAACCAATTGCACAGGTAGGTTGTTTTAATAATGCCGGGTCTTCATCTTAAAGTGTGGGACTAAGTGGTTTCACTTCATTTATGATAAACGCATTGAAAGGAAACTTAACTAAAAATAGCTCGTGAAGTGGTGAGAGAAAAGGGAAATTGGGGGTATTATCTAATGCCTGGGAGACTGAAGACTAAAACTCTTAATTGCAGCTAAAACTCTAGATATTATGCGCTTTTTTGTCTGCTGATTAATGGTGATTAATTCTGATTTATTTAAGACACTTTGTGTCTCCGAGGCACAGACGACGCCTTACGGATTAGGCAGATGGTTTGAACATGTTGTTGTACATAATTATATGATGCACGACTCCTTATGGGTATATACATGTGTGTATGTGACCAACATGTGGATTTGTTGTTACATGTATATATCAGCTTGAATGATATTGATTTTCGGGATGTCTACTGGATATGGTCGAGGTAATCAAAGAGTCGGCGCCTATAGTGTGGGCATGCAATAAAAGGGCCGGGACTCATACCAAAGATTCTTTGACGCTGCACTTGATGCACAGCAGCAGCCGGGTGTCCGTGCCCAACTCCTCCTCTTCCTGAAAGGCAGCCACCACCTCCCTCTCTTCCTGAAAGGCAGCCACCGCCCCGTACTTGATGCACCGCAGCAGGCCGGTGTCCGTGCCCAACTCCTCCTCTTCCTGAAAGGCAGCCACAACCCCGTACTTGATGCACCGCAGCAGGCCGGTGTCCGTGCCCAACTCCTCCTCTACCTGAAAGGCAGCCACCACCCCGTCGATGCACCGCAGCAGCCTGGTGTCCGTGCCCAACTCCTCCTCTTCCTGAAAGGCAGCCACCACCCCGTACTAGATGCACCGACATGTACATAGCACATGAAAGATTATATAGAGATTTGTACAAATCTTCCCTTTTGAGACATTTCGGAGGTGCCGATCTAAAATTTTATTTACATTTTATTTGTACCAGCCCTTTGTGGTGTCACTTATCGGATAAAAAACATCATTGGGTAATATTCCGCACTTATCTAACTACCTTTGTGGCGTACCTGCACAGTATTTTCTGCCGAGTTTTGTGTCAGATTTTAAGTGCGGCGCCTCTCGGTACCATTAATTACCCAAGACCTCGGGTAGTTCTGCTGCCATGTCCACGGGGGGTAACCAATTAGCAGTGGAGGATCGCTCTCAACGTTATTCCGTTATATGGACCACTTTTTTCATCGACTTTTGTGGCGTACCTGCACTATATTTTCATGAGATTTGTTGCGGAATTTCAGCGCGTGATCTCTCGGCCGCACTCTTAACCGGAGAGCTCGGGTCGCTGTGATGTCTCCCGGGGGTAATTAGCTGGAGGAGGAGAGGGATCTGTCACCACTGATCCCTGTTATCATTAGCAAGTGTGCCTGCTGATCTAAATAGAGCACAACTCTGTCGATCAAATAAAGGAGTGTAAGTGAGGAGGACAAGCCTTAAAAACTGCGCTACAAAGCAGGATGACTATTTACTCGTTGAATAGAACAAAAGCCGCTTAGTAGTTTGGTTCAGTCGCACGTTAACATGGCGGTAGAATCTGTTGATGAACAGTTCATTGACACATAAATCCATTCATTTCGGTAATAACTGTATATAATAATTTACGATGTATTGAAACTTGAAGTTTTGTGCATGAATACTTATTGATAGGTGCGCTATCTGAAATGAATCTATTAACATTGGAACATTATGTTGTGAAGGTATTAAGTTGATCTCAAATGTCAAATCGACTGCTCTGACAGTGTGCCTACACATAAAGGCACATGTATTCAAATCTGTATACAAGTCGTGGGTTTTATCAAAATTGTACGACCGAGAATCATCTTCCCTTTGGTAACAGAGAAAGTGAGAACAATCTAAATAACTGACTAATCGGTATACGGGGAATCTATTTAACTCACGGCTGTATTTAACTTGGTCAAATTGTAAACACTTAAAACCTATTTATTTTAAAATTTTAATCTTCCCTCAAGTCATTCGCGTTACCCCATTTCTCATCAAACTGTTGCCATGGTATCATTGTGCCGTGGTATTAATTACGTCACATCTCACTCACGCAGTCCTGTGTATTACCATTATAACCCCCCATTAACATGAGATTTGATAATTGAGCAGCAGACTGAGATTCTGATTGCTCTTGTACCGCCTGCAGAGATATAAACACAACGATCATCGCCTCACGTAAATCGTTAAACTATCACAATGTTCATTCTTCCCGCCTCCTATCGGATAGTTACACATTCACAACAAAATAATTTCTTGGGAATCACACAATTGTGTATCCAGGATTAATTATATACGAGGGCTCTGGTTATTTCTCATACAAAAGTGATATCAGAAGGACGTGATAGACACAAGCAAAATATCCGGAAAGTCTCAGACAGCTCATCACACGGTTAGAACACGTCGATTTATCTGGAGATTTGTATAGTTCTCCACTTTTAAGATATTTCGAGGCGGAGAATCAAACAAAGTAACATAATTTTATTGGCATTTATATGTTGTGGTTTTATTTATCAAATAAAAAACGTTATTCCGTAATGTGGACCACTTTTCTATTGATTTGTGTATCTTACCTGTGCAATGTTTTCATCAGATAAGTCGAGAGATTTAACGCGGCGTGCCCTGGCACCTTTAATTACCTGAGACCTCGGGTCATTCTCTCCCCTGGGGGTAATCAGCTGGGGGAGAGGAATCGGTCTCCGAGCTACTGATCCTTCTTGTTACTTCCACATGTCTGCGTCTGTGTATAGATATATTCCTAGTGAATTCTACTTAAATTGTAATAAGAGGATCAGGTCTCCCGTTAAATATTTCTACATCAAGCACAATTTCCACTAGTCGGCCAATGGAGTGACATGGGAAAAATAATTACACAGCTGTATTTAACTTGAGGTGCGGGATCGCAATATAGCAATGTTGAGATTAACTTGATGAAATAGTTTTTTTAATCTGTCCTCAAATCTTTCACAATTTATTAAATGTATCAATAACTGTCTATTCTAATTAAGGTTTCAGAAAAGATGCAGAGGTTCACGCTGAATTGCTGCTGCAGAAGCCATCACTGTGACAATTACACAGCGAGTCCTGTGCTGCGATCTCTTGTGGGCTCAGGGGTTTAATGGCGGATGCTGTGGCGAAAAACGCAGGGTTGGGCAGACAGAACGCTGTTACAACGGCCAGAGAAGGGAGAGCCTTATGTCACGTGTCGTGGAGCGATATATAATCACGGTAAGTAACATTGACTACATAAAACTAATCTATAATCCACTCAACCAAGACAGAGATCTGTAATAAATAATCTCTATTTTGAGATTCATTCATACTTCCCCCAGCAGAATTATACTTTTACTTGAGTTCGTAAAATTGTAAATACATCATAGAAATATTCCCTTCACGTCAGCTTACAGGCTCAGATAGTGAGTTCATGATCTAAACAACTCGCTCTATAAAAGTCTGCTGATGGTGGAACCGTTATGTTAAACATTGTATTATCCAAGAAAATGATTTGATTTTTATTGTTCAACAGCTCAAGCCAATTAGGACAAAACGCTGTTGACAACCGAGCCACCAATACCCAGGACAAGACGTGAACACTCCAGCGTGTGTCTCCTAGAAGAGAAACTGTAACTGCAGAACCTCGCGTAGGACACCAACTGCTGGACCAAGTATTCGACCTCTAGACAAAGATACCTAACCCGGGACACCTACTGCTGTGTCTCGTTTCTACCGTGGGCCACCGAATAGAAGATGTGCAGTCCTATTGTTCCGGCGAGCCACCAACCACCTACAGTTCTAGATTTTCGTGCAGGCTACCAAGGCCAGCCAGTATTCACCGGTTTCCACATAGTAATGGGTTAAAATCAATATGATTAAATTCAATTGAGCAAAACTATTCGGCCATGTACATAATTTGTTTAGTAGCTCCAATTATATCATAATGTGAACTTAACATATCATTACCCAAACATACTTGGCATCTAGTAGAACATGTGGATCGATACATCTTTATTAGTCAGAAGGGGGGATACCCCCCGTATCTGTTATATTTTACTTTGTGGTGTATTTTATACTTGCCGTTGCCTTTGAATTTGCTTGAGACATATACTATATAGACTTTACTCGAAGACTTGAGGTATTCTCGGGACACCTGTTTATTGAGTTCAAACATAGGAATGTATATATGTAATAATAATGATGTGATCGCCATTATTGACGCACGTTAGTGCAATATAAAATAGGTCATCTAACTTTTTGACTTTTTCGGGGTATATGGCACTAGAAATTTACCGAGACTTTCTTGCAAATTTACTTAGTCAAATAATGCCATAATGTCTATGTTTGATTAAAGGTATTCGTATAAATCACACCTATATTTAAAATATGGTAACTTCTTTACTTGCTTACACATGTATGTGTCTAATGATTGATGTGTTTGTTGAATCCTGATATAAAAAAACCCAAAACACTACCATATTTGTCAGATTTATGGCTTATCTTATTCTGGTGACTGGTAATGAGAAACTTACATCGACGTAATTATGATATAATGAGGTATTTTAATAACAACTATACTCGCAAACAATGCCTCATGAACAGCTAACGAGAAAGAAATAAGCTGTTTTCCACAGAATTATCGAACCACACCTCTTAAAAAAAGCACTGATATCCGAGGTATCATTTAATTTAAACAAGGAAACACAACAGATAATATTTATTAAGGAGCCAATTCGCTTGTTCAAACATACGTGTAAGTAGTTTGAATAAGTAGTACAGAATATTACATAATGCAAGAGCCATCCTAGGACCGGTTTCCATGGTAACCCTGTAAAACCCGTCTTGACAAGAACTTATGATTTCACTCCTGCTGATGTTTAACCTGGTGCTGTTTCAGCCCCGAAGTTTTTGATGATAGTCTATAGAGGACACTGCCGATGCGCGTTTTTAAGACTTTTTAAGAAAAATAAATGATGATTCTGATGATTTCATGATTCTCCTCCCCATTTGCCCTCATTTCTGCGCCAACTCACACCCCTCTAACAAACCAAAACCCCTCCGCCTATCACGCCCACCAACACTTGCCTATGACCCTATGACCCGAGCCACAGTTAACACAGACGTGTACCCCGTTCACCGCCCGGCCCCTGACTCGGTATAATTATAGCACAGCCGAGTCGGCCCCTGACTTGGTATAATTATAGCACAGCCGAGTGCACACCGCCTCTCATCAGATAACACGTGACCTCTAACCCCGTCCGGGTGGCGTCCGTCCGGCCGGTTATAGTACACAATATGTGACGCAACAGTGATGCCACATTCCTGCATGTCTGCACTCTGCAGTATCCAATTCATGGGACGCTGTACTAGACTAGCGTTTTCATTCAAATTAACCTAAATATTCCCTATATCCCATGATAACGAGGGTCTACTCTATTTAACCTTCCAATATTAAGCTATATTATTCTGCATGTACTTTTACTTTTAATCCTTCCTTTAATGTATCGGGACATCTGTTAATTACACTTTTCTTCCTCTCATCACAGATCAGGAATTAGCACGGCGATGGGTTGAAGAACCACACACGAGACACCTACTCAACCCGCGAGTCTGTCGCTGAGTAGTCATGTAGCAAGCACAGGCTCAACCAGAACAAACTATGAGGAGCTCCGGAAATGGTGATGTGGTACCGGAACAAGATATGAGGAGCTCCGGAAATGGTGATGTGGTACCGGAACAAGATATGAGGAGCTCCGGAAATGGTATGTTGTACCAGTGCTGCCGTCTAGAGGTTTTTTTACTTCTCTAGTAGTCGTGCAATACGAGTATTGTCGTCAGGTCCAATCTTTGCTGACTCAATGTTAGTTGAAAATTAGTGCAGTTGTAATGAGAGGTGCCTCAAGGATCGGTCCTATTAAATCAACTAATTAATATATATTTTTTAGTTGTTTAATCACTGTTTCAGGCCATCTGACCCCCCTTCCATGTAACAAAATGTGTTGATGCTACTAATCCTTTTGGTTGTTAGCTGTTTCGAGCTAATGTATGGTCGAATTGTAATTGTAATTATGATCTGTACTGATCAATCACAACCTACAGAGCCCCCCTCAAATGGTAACTACGTATACTACTTTTCACGTTTGGGTATCACTGCCGCAGAACATACGTCCATGTACTACGTCGGTCTGTAAGTAGCACGCTATACAAGTTTGGCGGCTGATGGGGGGGGGGTAGCTTTAAAGTTGGAGGGGGTGGTTTATTTATTCCGGTATAGATGTGCCTGATATGTGACTGTCCTGTCGTCTGAGCTAGCTGATGTTTGTAAATATTAGGATATGAAGTGAGCTACGCTGGAGAAATAGTTGTTTCAGAGCTCTGATGGCGTGCAACAGGGGGTTAATACCGCGGCACACCTAAGTACTTGGTGATATTGTTAGATCCCCCCCTCAGCTTTAAATCTCGTGCTCCGAGGTAAACAGAAGAGAAATGCCGTCAGTGTCTGTTTTTATCTGTTTTTACAGCAGATAGCAGACTTTACAAGTCGGTTAGGGAGGATAGAAGCATCGTTCACGCGACTAACATTCATTCGTGGGAAGTTTTACTCAGCCTTATGTCGCCGAATGTCGCACATTGACGAGTGTCAACAAAATACTCATCCCTGCTCGATTCGACTCGGGAACTCGGGATTAAAACTTGTCATATTTCCCGGGCACATTTCAGGATAACCTCGAGATTATTTGATGATAGAAAACAGGAGTCTAAAAACTCAGATACTCGTGGTCTAGTAGATATTTCGCCGAGAAGATGGATGGATTTTTACATACGTCAGATGAGTAACTTTCTTTGTTCATCATTTGAATATTTTACACGAATTTCTCTGAAAATTAACTTCTCTGTTTTGCTATCTTTTGTTAGTTCGGATACTTTGTGGTTTGCTCTTTATTTTTCAGAGATTAAACCAGTATTTGGTCAAGGGAAACCGGGTTTTTTTGGACTCAACGCGCAAATTCTTGACATTTAGCCCGCCATTTTGACGTCGTCGTTAAGATATGACGTCACAGACGTCGTAGTGACACGTCCCTGCGCAACCACCTCCCAGCTGACAACAAAGATCAGGATTTCCCGCAATCTTCTCGCAGTTGCTTTTGTGTGACACGATTTATCGGAAATTGACGATTTTAGTCAGGTTTACGCGAATATTTACGATGGCATTCACGCACGACTTGGACAGATTTTTGACGTTTCCTAAACGGAATATAGATACAGCATTTACATTCGGTAAAATCATGGATAAAATGCAACAGTTGTTCATCATGGATAGACATCTGAGGAAATACGTTCTCAAATTCGGGCTCCCTCAAGGATGCCAATCGGGAGATTATGTAAGTAAACGTGTCCATTTTCTACCACTTGTGTCCTATGATCCTAATGTCAACTTCGTTGTCGTTCATAATTTCGTTTGCGATAGCATGGGCTGCTCCGATATTACAGTTCGATACCATTGATCGATACTTCTTTTCGTTATATCGAAACGGTCATATTTTCATCTAAATCACAATTTGTCGTCATCATGAATGACTGTGCTGAAATGGGTAAGAACACACAAAATAGTTCCCTACAGGCTAAACGATTAAAAAAAGTCTTTAAAAGTTTAGCCTCTTTCACGCGATTTAAATTTCATTTCCGCGACAGCATCGTTCTATCGATCAGCATGAAAGATATATGCATGTAATTCATGCCTATGAAGTAAATGTTTATGTTCTGCATGCACAATATATATTAAACAGTAGAAGGACTAATTTAGTTTTAACATCCAACAGGCAGCATATATTTGTTATGAGGGTCCTTACTTACAGCAGACCCTCGTTATAACGTAACAAGATTATTCACAATAACACCCTACTCCCCTCTCTTCTTCTGGGCCATGCTAATTAGCAATGTTAGCTCAGATTTAATTAATTAATTATTTTGATGATACAATGGCGATATATAAGACAAGTGATGCTCCGTTATCACTCTGGCTGGGGAAATACATCAGGCTTTTTACATGAGAAACACGGAGACAGCTGATCGACTTCACTTCCCACCTTTAACTGCCTTCCGTGGTATCCCGTGCTACTCTCCCTACACCCCTCAATATCCTATACTACTCATACCTACCTGTACTACTCATACCTACCTGTACACACCATGTATTCTATATTATACTTTAAAGGTCAGTCTACTGACTCTGTATAAGTACTAACACAAAATACACTATTTTGCTTTTGCCTAGCGTTGAATATACCTGACCGCGTTCCACACCTCGTTAACTCCCGTACTTATACTTACACCGTACTCCTTCAAGTCTTTCACAGTATAACCATAATTATCCTCTAATTCGTTTACACTTAAACGAGGATAATTTAACACTAACCATACCTACTTGTATGCACCATGTATTCTATACTAACCATACCTACTTGTATGCACCATGTATTTGATACTACTCATACCTACCTGTACACACCATGTATTCTATACTAACCATACCTACTTGTATGCACCATGTATTTGATACTACTCATACCTACCTGTACCCACCATGTATTCTATACTACTTATGCCTACCTTATACTTTCTCTTTGCTGTCCTGTATGTGCTATACTGTTGTATGTTTCCTGCATATAACGAGATATGTCGAGGAGCTCAAATCTAAAACAGTTTAATATGAATCTGCAGGTTCCTGAGGATCGGCACAAGTTTATCGGTGTCTTTGTCACCAGAGTCAGACGCACCTACAAACTGCTGCTGTCTCAGCTAGATGTACAAGATCTACATCTCATGGATCAATATCTACAGGTAAGTACAGCACAGATAATTAATAGGTTAGAGACTAACAGTTCTGAAAATAAGTTATTCTGTCCATAAGTTCTGACGAGTAAAGCTGCCTTCTGCTGTACATGTGTTAGTATATTTCAAATATTACTCACTTATTGTCGGATCGTTTTTTATATTATACCGATATAGATATCATTAATCCTTAATATGTTGCATGTGTGTAATTTTAAATTAAGACACCACTGACTTAGTATTGCTGACATATCTTATTAAGAATATTGTTATTATGGTTTAACAATAGTTAGATTGTCCTGAATAACTTGAACTTTATTGTAGGAAACCCCTGCCGTCATATACGTGCTCGGTTCTAAATATGCCGGTGCCATACTTGGCGAGGAGGTGGAACATGATAAAATCAACAACGTTAACGCTAACAATGGTAGCGTTGATACCAGGAACCTGAGAGAAGACTTCCTCTCCTATCCTCGCCGGGATAATATTATCCCAGACAAGAGGGTTAACAAGTGGTTGCACAAGGTTTTCACCATAGATAAAGTCTTCAGGCAGGAGGTGTTAAAAGGCTTCTACGGAGCGGACCAGATTCCTGTCACATACCGAGAGGACTTCAGTGTAAGTTCATCATTTAATTATTAAATGTACCGATGTGTGAGCTCCATTTGTTACAATAGATGAGTAATAGTTTACCGATGTATCAGATATAATACATAAAGAAGTCGTTTTCATTGTTAAATTACAAGATTAAGCTTCGGACATCAAACTTTTGTTTTTGTTCACACATTTATATTGTGAAGTATTTGGATTCTGCTTCAAATGAAGTCATACAAATTCATCAAACTCTGTAGATGGTTTCACCAATCACACATTTCTCAAACAAATTGTTATGCTTTTAGTATGCGGAGGCAAATGCATCGACAAAACAAGAGATTATTGATGCCTTTGTCATGAAAATCAGGTGTGACTATGATCATCTGCTGACTGTGACCGACGATATTCATAAGGATTACATGAACAGCTTTCTTCAGGTATGTATATAATCTGTTGATATTTTAGATCTCACAAAAATGTATATGCGCAGCACAGAAGATATTGCTTGATAATTTTGAATTGTTTTGATGTCATCATCTTTGATGAAGCAGATATAATTTATACATTAGATCTTCTTATATATTGCAGAGAAACACGGGAATACTATACGTCCTGGGTAGTAAGTTTGTATCCGCTTTTCTGGGCAAAGAGATCGCAGAAAGCCATACCAGTACTGACACCAGGGGTCGCTGTGAAGAGAAGGAGAGATATGATGTCAATGCTGCAGAACTTCGGCCAGAGAATTGGAAGATGCATGTCCCCACTCTAAAGCGTGGTAAACAGATGCCTATTGAAGAGGCGGTAAACATCCTCGAAGATGTGTTTGCAAAAAACAAAGTATTTAGGGACGATGTGGTTGGAAAATTTATGACGAACCGAAGTTTAGGTGGAAAAGTTCAATGGACTGTCAGACGGTGGAAGAATTTTCACTTTGCCGCTGAATACGTAAGTGCATTTAATCTTATAATGTCATTAATTTGTCACCATCATTATTAAAAGGTACCCATTCACACAATCAATTTGTTTGCATTCTCAATTACGGAAAAGATTGCATCGTGTGCTTATTTGTCTGTTATTACTCAGAAGTAATTTAACATACGTTGTATATATTATATAATTTAGGATCAGTTGCTTAAAGGCTTGTTATCACCACCAAGAACCCTGATATATGATTATGTCAGTGAAGCTAGGAG
>JAXGGS010317061.1:0-13730 GCA_035585475.1 Armandia brevis
GAAATGATCCGAGAAGGCTCTTCCTTTCATAAGGATTAATGTGACAAACAACTGATGTGTCGAACATCGGATAAGTCTAACCAAACAAATGATCCCCGTCGACTTCGACTTATCGAGAGTATACTGTATTTTCTTCTCGCTTCCATGGCCCTTAAAATGGATACATGTACATGAGCATTGTTGAGCCCTGCTATCACAGCACTAAAAATGAACATGGGTTCTAGCTTAAAACGTTGCTGAATAATCATTGTATGTACTACTTGAGGCGAACATTCGATTCAGAATTTTTGTATATATTGACACAGCGTTACTTGCCTTGTTTCCGTACAAAAATGCTGCCATGACGGCAAACTACAGAAGTCTAATTTCCAATGTAGACATTGCAGAACTCAACCGAAACAAATTTTCAAATTAGTATGCAATAAGGATTCCACCTGGATTTCCCCTGGCTATAAATATAGTCGTCTTTTCGTCAATACAATTGTCATTTAACCGTAACTTCAGCTAAACCTAAAACAATACTGCTATTGTATTAGCAGTTATTTGGTAATAGAGAGAAAAAGTCCGTCATATGGAAATCAGTTGCAAAGTTATAAAGAGTGATATCTAAAAACTGTAATAGAGAGCCATTCTCAACACTTGGATTAATACAATCCCAGATTCTTTGGCAACCATGGTTCCTGAACAAAAAAAAATAGGTACAGGCTACATCGACGTAGACATTTAGTCTAAACCGACGACCCGGGGTCGTAGACATAACCTGCGGGTCTATTTTGACGACCCAGGGTCGTCGGTTTAGTCACTCGCGCTACAAAACTCCTCCTTTGCTTGCAAATATGTTAGCATGATCACATTTGTGTGGCCGCTGAGACACGGGCTTTCCGGATGAAGCCCAGTAGGAGAAGGTGATGAGATCAGGGCTGAGACGGGGTCGTGTGTTTAGGCAGCCGGAGAGCCATGCCCAAATCATCCTAGTCTACCAGAGTTATTAAAGTGTATACCTTTCACTATGCTATTGATATTTCCCTCTATCCAATATTTACATTGTAGTCATATCCATATAATTATAATGTCATTGTGTGTTTGCCCATAAACATACGCATGGAAACTGTTAGTTATCATAACCACGTGCCCAAGACAGACATAGCAAAGAGGTGCACCTTCTCAATCTAAACTACTTTATTACTTGCATAGTATTTCTACACCCTCTCACGTGTATATACATTGTATAGTACTAACATAATTATGTTAACTGCCATAGACCATCATTCCAGTAACTCAGCATCAACAATGTGTTAATGTATATACAATGTGTAAATAAGTAAACAAAATCAACACCTTAAATGGCCCGGAAATAGGGGCGAGTCCGTGCAAATACTAAAGTTTATTTAATGTTAAGTCATCCACTACATCGTTAACATGTATAAATTACTATCACATAACAATCACCATTGTATGTATACTATACATCAACTTATAAATAACATGTTATACATCATACTTACTGGTACACTTGATCGCACAAGACGTTACAGGCGGCAGCACAACAGGGGAGACGCTGACATGGCCATAGACCATAAAAGCAATAAAATCCTTAAACCTTGAACCTTGATAAAGATAATTTTTAAGGCTATCCCTGTTACCCTTCCCAGCCCTTTCCATGTCAAACGTATTACCTAATGCTCTCCTGCATGTTCCCCTAAATACACCATATTCTACCAGATACCCTACCTACCCCATTCTTTTACTAGGCTTAGGATAGCATTACAGGAGCATTGAAAGAAATAACTAACGGCTTACTTGCCGGCATAAATATTATAACATGTTTATTCTCATGTTGGTTTTCAAACCTTGACAACTATCATCGCAACCCTCATTAATGTTGTCCTCCTACTCTGTATTCACAATAAATTCCATAAAGAATTGAACATTTATATTTACTGGTTTTCAAATGTAATATCGGAATGTAGATTGTAAGTAGGGGCTCTGCAATCACTTAATAAAGGTGCAGTTTTTAAGAAAACATATTATTGAAACATGAAATTACTTTGGTTAGAGCTTACGTTGTTATGTGAACAATATCTTCTATGTAACATTATATCCGAATATAAAATTCTCGTAACATCAGATGTCATGCAATTGGGAAGTGATCTTATTCAAATCAAGGAAACAAGGCCAAAGTAACAACTACGATAGTAATCAGTAAATAGTCATTAGATCTAGCAGCTTTGTTATAAGCAGGGATGTTCTTATCACCAAATTCATCTTTGAAGGGGTAAGACACCTTTTTATGATAAATTAACCACTGAAATGTATTCGTTATTGCGTGTGCTTCATCCAGAATAGTGCTAGGGATGTAAGTTGTTAGGTCGTTGCTGATAATATGATCGTTTGTTGAGTTGACATAAGACGGGGTCGTGGGAACCTCGGTGAATGTAATTTTGTTACACTTGGAGTAGGATTTGCAGTACTGAATCCTCATATTATCTAGTGTCTGGTGAGGCTGACCACGATGAATTCCAGCTCTTATAACTAACCCAGTATGATCTGTTAATACCTGCAATTACCAATCAATTATGTTTGAAATTTAACCTGATCCTTCGATTTATGATCAATTAATGATATCATTATACATGATTGCAATTATTGATATCATTATACATGATTGCAATTAATGATATCATTATACATGATTGCAATTAATGATATCATTATACATGATTGCAAATGATGGTATCATTGATCATGATTGCAATAAATCATTATACATGCCATTGATTGCAATTAATGATATCAGTATATATGATTGCAATTAATGAATTGTCATTCATAAATACAAATAATGATAACGTTATTCAGGATCGTAATTGATAATATCGCTATTCATGATTGCACTTGAAAATATCGCTATTCATGATTGCACTTGATGGAATCGTTATTTATGATTGTAATTAATGATATTGTTATTTACGATTGCAATAAATGATATTGTTATTTACGATTGCAATAAATGATATTGTTATTTATGAATGAAATAATTAAATTGTTATTTAAGCTTGCAATTAATGAAAAAAAACTTACAAAACACAAATGATAGCCCTTAAAACGAGATGATACCCTCGACATGTGTTTTATTGGACCCTTACCAGCTGCACAATTTTCAGTCACCGAATCAGATGGTATTTTCCACCTGCCCAAAACCTTTATCGTGGCTTTAAGTCGATCTGTATCAGCTCTAGTTAATCCTCTATTGATACAGTAAGTACACCCTCGAGTTTTAAGCCAGCCAGATGTAGTAAGGAATAAGTCAAATACTAGTAAACACAAAATTGCCCGTCTACTCATTCTGAAATTAGCTTGAATAATGATCATATGTATTACAACTACACTCTCTTCAAATGAGAAAAGAGAAACATTATTAAAATATTAAAATGCCTCATTGAGTCAATTGATTAAACTTGTGAGCTGGGAGGGATGTGTAAATATTAATTTGATAGACGGGCAGTTAAGCATTTTTCACGGAAATAGTCAAATATAATTGATTATTTTGATAATGCATCTCAAAAGTTTAATCTATGTGACAACATTTTTGAAGGCAAGGTAAATTGCCTTTTGATTAATGATATCAATAACGATAAGGGTTTTATTTACCAAATTATGAAATAAATACATTTTATTTCTATGATGTTAGCAATAAACTTTGTACATGCGAATAACCCATGCTCATGTATTTGGGAATATATGATACACAGTTGTCATGGTGCTACCTTGGTTGTCAGCTTCTCTGAGTGTTGGAAAGTGTTAAGAGTGAGGTAAAGCGCTGGAATTCTAAATTATAGACTTGTATACCTTACGCACCAAGTTCCCCTGCTATCCCTCTCCTCTCCATTTTCCCCTGCTATCCCTGTCCTGTTCCTGTCACCCTGCGCACCAAGTTCCCCTGCTAACCATGTCCTCTCCCCGTCACCCTGCTAACCTTGTCCTCTCCCTGTTACCCTGATAACCCAATTCCTTCCTTGATACCCTGCTATCCCTGTCCTCTCCCTGTTACCCTGCTATCCCTGTCCTATCCAAAATACCCTGCTATCCTTGTCCTCTCCCTGTCACCCTGCTATCTCTACCAGTTAACCCCCTTCTAGGTAATCTCCCTGTTACCCAGCTATCCCTTTCCTCTCTCAGTCACCATGCTGTCTCTTTCTTGTCCCTGTCATCCAGTTATCCCAGTTCTCTTCTTGTTACTTTGCTATCCTTGTCCTATCCCAGATACTCTGATATCCCTTTCCTCTCCCTGTTACTCTGCTATCCGTGTCCTCTCCCTGTTACCCAACTATCTCTGTCTTCTCCCTGTTACCCTTCGATCCCTGTCCTCTCCCTGTTACCCTGCTATCCCTGATCGCTCTTTTTTTCCCTGTTATTCCTGTTCTCTCCTTGTTACCCTGCTAACCATGTCCTCTCCCTGTTGCCTTGCTGTCCCTGTCCTCTCCCTGCTCCCTGCTGTCCCGCAGCTCTCTTTGCTTCCCTGGTTTTTCTGTCCACAGGAATAACAGCTTATTTCCCTATTCAGATATAATTTCTTACAAAATGCAAAAATGACCAAACATGATGCTCATGAAAGTTTTTTGCATCAACTGACTGAATTATGTCATTATTTTGTTTTGAAAGTACTACTGCACATAATAAATCATTTTTTGTATCCATATTGGAATACAATGAACATACATCAAGTCTTATATCGACAATCCGAATATTATATGCATGTGAACTCCCCCTAACAAAGGTCACTTTTTGAACCCTTATTTCTCGACATCTTTTAATTCATATGAATGATGCTGGGCCGACACAATCTGGCCAATACTAAACTTTTATATATCTCTTTTATGCCAGGGTTGAATAAAAGATGGTATGTCATATTGACTATTATGTATCTTCATCATAGTCATACATATACAAGGCCAAGATGCTTTACATGACTAGTACTTAATCATTAATTTCATTTACTTAATTCGATTTCGATCTTCTATGGCAATACCTGCCTAATGATTCATGTAACAAGGCCGGCTCCTGGGTTGTTAAGATATAACTATTGATGAACTTTTTGGCCACAGTGTATTTACTATTGCATCGTACAAGCTACACACGTAGTAAATTCCTTCCCATTGAGGGCTCGCAGTGCCTTATATGGATAAGTGTAACGGGTCAGCGGGTCATGTGACGTGAGAGTGAGTCGTGATTGGTTCGCTGCACGCGTGTCCCAGATCAGACGACAAGATGCATTCGAAAGAAATGGCAGCAGTTTCTTCCGCAAAGCAGAATTTATACATACATATAGAATATTTAAACATCTAAACTAGCCCATACGCTTCACTGAAGGTACATCGTGTATATGTACCATCTCTTATAGCTTTGCGATGTATAAATTAAGTAAAAACGTAAAAATTATTATGTAAACAAAACGACGCAGACGACATCTTTGTTTGTATAAATTTATTAGGTTTATAATACACATAGATTTGATTGTTGTAGGGCTCCGCACGTCTGTTTAAACATCTTCTGTGTGTTCCCTGTATGTTTATCTGTAAGAAAAAGCCTTATGTTTGTTAATACGCGCATGAATTAAATCTGTATTCTATTTATGTTTTCCAGTTTTACGTGCCCAGAATAAACTATGCCATCGCCAGTTTTGGTTTGCCTCGGTGATTTTTCGCTGCCGCTACAATTCAGTTTAACTTAAAACGAAACGTCTATTTTAGCACCGGCAATATATTTTTATTTGAGTTGAAGTCACATTATTGAATAATTTCAATCATTCTTTTCGGACATATTTCCCACTATGTAAAGTTTATGCTGTTTCAATACCATTTTAAAATCCCCTTTTAATTTCTAAAGCATCTTAAATATGGTCACAATTATTACTGGCATTGCAGTCAGAGGATCTGCAATTAAACCGGCTGCTTTGCTATTTGCTGTTGGATTGATATGCTGAATGTCATATCTGTCGATCTGAGATGTATGGGTCATTGTGCTGAGTCCAATCAAACTAGTGGTGACTGCAGCATGATTGTGGAAATTGTCATTAATCGTAGTAACATGAGGCGGAGTTGTGGGAAACTGGGGGGATTTAATTTTGCTGCACTGTTTGAAGGACGTGCAATACTTGATTATCATATTATCTGGCGTTTGATTCGGCTTCTCCTGGTGAATTCCAGCTCTAACGACTAGCCCGGTGTGATCTGTCAACACCTGAAATTATATTGTATCGGACAGCATAGCAAATGATTATATTTGATGAATCATATTAAGAGAAAGAGCATCAAGGTTAAAAGAATCACAAAGCACAAGATAAATATTGTGAATATTTGCATTAATACACCGGTTCTAATAACAAGAACAGAGGGTGATGAATATTTCTAACAATACAAAGTTAATAACGTTGAGGTGTTATAGCAATGCAATCACTTACAAAACACAGGACATATCTTTTGTATTGACGGAATTCTATCTCCACCCTGGACTGGACCAGAACCAGTTGTACAATTTTTGACCACTATAACGTTTGGTATTTTCCACTTGCCTAAAGCTTCCATTGTGCCTTTAAGTCGATTTATATCAGATCTATCCAAACGCCTATTTACGCAGTAAGTACAGCGTGGATGTTTTAGCTGGACAGAACGTGTGAGGAATAAGTCAAAGACTAGTAGACAGAAAATTGTAGTATGTCTCCTCATTATGAGATCAGCTTAATATATTTTTCTATATTGATACAACACACTATTCGAATCTTTCAAGAGGAATGAGGTGAAGGGACTGAAATTGCTTCCACAACAGATTGATTCAACAACTATCAGCAACTATTGATTTGATTAAATTTGTTGCTCGGGATATTAGAAATCAAATTTGATTGACACATATTTCTCCATTTAACTCTGATTTGAATCAAATTTGATTGATTATATTAGAATATTAGGCATGGTTTAATATAAATAGCAAAATTTAATGTGGCAAGCCAAATGGTCGGTAAATATGAATGATTGCTTTAATGTTTTTTATTATTGATTTTTAGTTAATATAATAGCAACAATATATAAACAGTTGTCTGTCTGATCAAAAGTGAGTAAAGCATCTGTACCAATACATATTCAATTCAAATAAGTTAACGGTGTACTGTGACTGTATTATTTCACACAGATTCTTCAATTTAATAAACCTTAAAAGCTGTGGCAGTTCAATGTGTTTTTCATGAGTAGAAGTAAGGGTGTTTAATAGACACCTCAGGATGAATCAGGTACATGTAATCCTCCAACAAAGATCTTTAGGATGTCAGATATGCGTGGCTAATGGGTATATGAAATAATATCACAATATGACAAAATCCTCTAACACATCGTATGTTAACACATCGACATTATTACATACATAACATATCTTCGATTGGGGACAACAGTAATCGTAAATGTCACATTACAAACGATAAATAAAAGAAATAAGACTTTTAACTAAATATTGATTCATTTGTATGCGGGTCTAGCTTTTTATACAGATGTCCTTGTGCCCATATATAACCTGCATCGCTCGTCTAAAGCCCTCAATATAATGTATCTCCCTCTGGTAACAGGTCTTCCATAGTCTGCCTACTTAAATGTATACATTATGCATCCTAGCTGTAGTGTTTGTTTACAAGTCGTCTTAAGTTCTACATATTGCATTGACTGTCACATAATTAACTTATAGGCTAAGAGTGGTCAGATATTTGCGGTTGATATGGTTAATTTATTTTTAAGTACAATGATTCTTCCTATATATGTAACCAATTAATAAACACATTCTAATCCATCCCCATGGTCAAAGCTGATATGAAAATGTAAATCACTGATTTCATTTATCACTCTGACATACCCCGTGCTCCCAGCGTTGCAGTACGTTACCCCGATATCCACGCGTTTACATAGCTTAACCCGACCTTTGCCTGCAGTAACTTCGATACCTAGTCCCCAACAAATGTTAGCTTATACTAAAATGTATCTCTATTTCTTTTATGCTATTGCATTTATAAAATTAAAAAAGTTTGTTTGTTTTTCAGTACGTCATATCTTTGTTCTTGATAATTTTAATCCATTGGGCCTATGTTTCATTATCACTGTCGATCTGTTGTTAGGCCATACTACTTTATTTGACAATTTCCATCATACATTTCGCGTACAGCATACATATACATATTTAGTGTCTGTTCTAAGCAATGAATGCATGATGATTCAGTTTGTATATAGAAACATGTGAATAGAACATCTGGGTATTTGTACCACTATGTAGGCGGAAATGATAGTCTACACATTGTGAAATATGCAGATTGATGATAGAAACAGCACTTTATTCAAATATTTTAGATAATGTACGACTTTGAGAAACTAAACTATTTTCTTCAGCCAATAAATTCAACATGTACCCCGCGCTATAGGTTTGATTTGCTGGCACATATATTATATATTCAAGCTGCTAGAAGCACGTCTGTGAGTCTAACTGTGAGTTGAGTCAAATGTCATTGGGAATTCAAGGGTGTCGTTTAAATAGAAATATTTTAGATGGCTAGATTAAAGGAACGATCATGCTTCGAACAAATGATGCCTTTTTGAATGATATAACCAGTAAATTCGAATGAATTGTTTTGTCAACCAACAAGTATAGGATATATAAATTTACAACGAAAACAGAGTATATGTGTACATAAAATGAGAAAAATTACATATGCTCAAGACCAGATTAAGAATTCATCAGTTCAATAATTTAGCTAGCTTTATAAGTTAATGGACATATTCCTGAAGAAATGACGAGTGAGATTTTGTGAAATGTTAAACTGCTGTCAGGCTAGCTCTTGTCACCCTCTTGCCTAATCTAATGTAACCTACTTCGGTTATATGACTTTGTTATACAGTTTGCTGAGAATTACAATTTGAATTATTAAAATATACTCACAAACGCATTAACTTGCGGACTCTTACCATTATATACATATTTTTGTATATGAATTTCATCAAGGAACTACAATGTCTTTGCACAAATTCAACCTCAATACAAAACAAAATGGACATATGATATCATCTTATAATTATAATGTCTTAGTGTTTACTCTTAATTCTGTACTTGGACCATGACCCCTGTAAAGTAAGAAAATCCATATCGTAACAGCGAGGCTCTTGGTTCATGTTGATACATCCCAAACAATACAGTATCTCACTTTTCACGAACTATATTAACAGTAGCTGAGTCTGTATAATAGTACACCTCTGGTCGAAGTTTAGGATTGCCATTGTGTTTCTACTTAGGTAAACACCGAACTTAAAAAGTAATGTGCTCTTTGTTACTCTGCCTACCCCGCAGTCTACATGTCACCCTACCTTTCATATCCTCCCCTTTTACCTAGCTATCTCATGCCCTCCGAGTTACCCTGCTATCCCAATATTCCCGTTGTTACCCTACAATCTACATGCTCTCCATATTACCTTGCTACCGTATTCTCTCCCAGACACCCTCCTACCCCCTTGCTATCTCTGGGTTCCTGCTATTCCAGTACTATCCCCCGGCTCTCACCCTGCTATCCTAAGGTTCTACATGTAACCCTTGAGTGATCACTTCATCCCTAGGGTACCCTCCTGCCGCGTGACCACCTCATCCCCAGGGTACCCTCCTGCGGAGTGACCATTACATCCCCAGGGTACCCACCTGCCGAATGACCACCTCATCCCCAGGGTACCCTCCTGCGGAGTGACCATTTCATCCCCAGGGTACCCACCTGCCGAATGACCACTTCATCCCCAGGGCGCCTTCTTACAGAGTAACCACTTAACCCCCAGGGTACCCTGATCTCAATCCAATCGATTACACTGTTCTGAATATGAGGATGCATTTGTGTTGTCTCAAGGTGGATCACACTATGCGGTCCACATGGGTCGTGTCCTGGTTCATCCTGAACCATTTTTCCACCCAATATGTTTATTTGCTCTATATTTGTTCGGCAGATCTAGAACATTGTCCTCAATTGGCATTAGCAAGATCCTGTTCAATTTTCTCTGTGCACAAAGGATGACCAAAATGTAAGATCATTCAATGTGATTGTTAAATAGAAAAGGTTCAGTTGAGGCGGAGATCGAGTTACCTATATCTGGATCTGTGTTGATCACTTAATCATCTTACTTACCACTTCTAAGTCTTCATCAACCCCAATTTCGATCCCCCTAAACACTCCTTATCCACCTTGTGTGGGATATTAACCAATGTTTACCGTAGCCAATGTCACCATATGTTTTAAGATTTATGTCAGATTCTCTCCATCTAGATCATTAGTTCATCTGTCTCTTCAATACTATATACATGTCAATTCATATCTCTACATATTCAACTACAGCTTCAATGAGTGTCTATGTTTATTTGGATAAAATTGTAGAAAACTGCAATAATGTTGAAGAGACTTTAAAGTGAAATACTACATGTCTCGGAATATGAAGTGTGATACAAACCTTTTTTAATTCATTGTCCATTCTAAATAATCCATTCAAAAATTGGATTTGATATTTTTAATTTTGCTTTTAGAATATGAAGAACTTTTGGGTTATACAGTTGGGTATTTTGTAGTGTCATCATGTTGATGTTGGGACAAATCTTCGATCTAATCTGTGAAACCGACTATGCACATCAACATTTCATTTCATCAAACATAGATCGTGACTCATTCCAAAATTAGTAAAGGAATATGCAATTAGAACATGAGATTTAATATTGTATTGCTATCTATTTTAAGTAATTCATAGTTTTGACATACATTGGATAGTACAGCCTTTGACAAACAGGACTATCAACTCTATTGGAGAGATGGACAAGCGTAGAGTTCGAATATCCTCGGCGGTTGCTGCGCTCATAGTTATTATTTCCGTATGGACCGGCATATTTGAATTGTTTTGGAGGAATGATACAGTTGGTGAAGAGATTCTCACTTTGATACCCAACCAGACAACCAGTAAATACTCAGAGGTTACAACAAACAGCGGCTACACAACTCGATTCATGAAAACAAAGACCAGTGCTACTACTAAAGCATCGGTCAAAGTAAATGAGCTTGGACACATCAAGGGTATTGGCAGATTTTCCATTACTTTTTAAACCTTAAGATGTCCTCTAAAACTGAAAGTATTTCTTTAAAGTCATGAATTATAATTTAATCAAAATTATCTACAGGCAAATATATCTACTCACAAAATTACAAATGGACTAATGTAAGTCAAACAGTTTGTTCATTTTGATATAATAATATTCGTCCTGCTGTCATATTACCAATAAAGCTACACAAGTACCAACAACTTTAAGTCCTGCTATCATCGCTCCAAGCAGAGATACAAGTGCCAGCATCAGTGAGTCACATTATCATAGCTCTAAACAGGAACACGGGTGCTAGCTTCAAGCGACGATTATTCATTGTGTGTATTTTTGAGGTGAACATATTATTCAGACATTCTCTACATCTTTACACAGAGTTACTTGCCACCCTCCCGGACAAATCATTCACTGCTAGCTCCACATGGGAAGACACAAAGGGAAAGCATTTCAAGCCGTTCTGTTCACGTCTGATTGATACCAAACCTGAGATGTGTTATTCGTGGGGCTGGTCTGTTGCTGACCATAACGTACGACCAAATGCCCGCACATGGATTCAGGTTACAATGTTTCTATTTCATCATCACAAAAACTATAGACACTATACGATTAGTGCGTCAATGCTGTTGATTAATGTTCACACCAAGTTAATTTGGGCGCAAGCTTAGAGTTTAAAACATGTGTTAAGTATGACACCATGATGGCAAGCCACACAAGTCTGGAGTTCCTATCTGAACATCGTAGTGGTCAACAGAAACGAGACTTAGCATGCCACGAAGCTTCATTTCTCCTGGTTATAAAGAGAGTAGTGCTTTTGATAATGTGAGAGTAATTTAACCGTTAGTGTCGACAGTACATACTGTCCAGTCAGATTACTTTGAGATATAACCTATTCACTAGATTAGGGCGTCAATGCTTTTGATTAATGTACACAACAGTACATACTGTCAAGTCAGATTCCTTTGGGATATAACCTATCCGCTAGTCATTGCATTAGAATATATTGATAGACTTAGGAAAATAGTCCGTCATATAGACATCTGTAAGATTGTTTATGATATTCAAAAACTGTAAAATAATGGCATTCTCAACGCTAGGAGTAATAAAATCTTAAATTATGTGGCAACTCGGTTCCTGACCCAATAAACATTTAATCTTGATTATTACAGGCTGACTTAGGCAGTTGTTACATCATACAGCAATGTCAGACTCAGGGAAGATTGCACCGTGGTGGTGGATCTCTTCAGTATGTTACCAGTTACAAACTTGCAAGTGTGAACTACAACATTAAATTGATAATTTACAAGGAATTTGGAAAAGACAAGGTTAGTATTCCCAAATTGTTGACAATGGTAGCATCAGGCGTCAATTATTTGCGTCTGGTATTGCTTTCAGATATTTTCGGGGAATTTTGACAACCATTCTGTTGTAACACATAATCTAAAGGAGGATTTCTCAGCAGAAAGTGTGCGGTTATTGGTGATCACCTGTAATTCACAGTGTACTCTTCGATGGGAATTACTGGGAAGGGACTCCTCAGGCTGTATAAAAATTTACAATTAATAAATGATAGACAAAGAGTAAAATGACCGATAATATATGGCGGATCGGATAAACTGTAGAAGTGGTTCATTATCAAAACCATTTCTCCTTGTATTTCAGCTAAATAAATCACAAATACTGCCAACATTAATCCGCATTAATCATTGGCAATAATGAAAGATTTTTTTGTTTGTTTGTGCACAATATTTGGTGCATATCACAGCAATTATCATAGGTTGAAATTGATCCACACATGAAGTAATTATTTAAGACTTATTTAAGTCATCCATGCCATCCTGATATGTAAGTTTTCTCTATTACAAATTCTCCCTGTCACCCGGCTAAACTCATACTTTCAATTCCCTGTCACCCATTCTCACCCTTCGTCTCCCTGTTTATCAGAAATGTATTAATTTTACAATTTTATGTAATTATATGGGTTATCCTGTACGTCCACCAAATTAAGGACTTTCAAATACAATTTTTATTTGTATGAGTAATTTCTATATCTCATACAATGTGAATTGTTGGCATTATGGCTAGTACATATATCATTCATAGGTAGACAGTTATAATGGTAATTAAATAAAGGACATATTCAAGTATCGTCCTTGGACGGTAGTGCTAAAAACTTGAAGGAGTGTACTACATGTTAAGCATCTTGTCAATGAATTATTATGTGTGTTATTTTAATAGATTAACTCTAATATTCTCAAATTGTTATTCAACGATCTCGTCAGGCAATGATTATCATTTTTGTGCAGTGTATTTAACATCATACATGATACCAGTTCTTAGATTTTGTACTATCATAATAAGAGTACAAGGTGAGTATATGCCCAGCAATGACTTAATATTGATTCAGATTCTAAAGAAATTGTAGATATTTGTTTGAACTTTGATTATACTGTGGTATTAGTACCTTTATTATATAAATATGTGACATTATGTTTATATTTGTCAATATATAACAAGGCTGACAGTCACTTGGGGCATTCTGATGATATTATAGAATGATGAATGATGATGAATAATTATTGATGATGAAA
>JAXGGS010317394.1:0-11317 GCA_035585475.1 Armandia brevis
TCCACAGAAATAACAACAGGAAGACTGAAGTGTGATAGTTTGAGTCTGCGTTTCAGAGCTAAGCTAACTCTTAAAGGAATCTCAGAAATATTATAATCTTATTTACGGCGATAATTGACATATACAATTTAGTAAAGTATGTCGTCTCGCCCTCTTAAATCTACACGGTGCTTCTATGATTATACCATGTAATTACTGCAGATTTGTATTCTTTTAGTGATAAGTCCGATATGACAAACATTCGATTAAGTTAATAAATGTGCTTAACATTATACTTCCTGACTTTGCTATATTCATATAAACATGAGGACTACATGTATATTACCATTAACTTACCGAAAACCGATTAAGTTACATAGCTTTCATGAAAAAAATGCGACCACAAGTTGCACCCCTAACATTACCAATGATCAAATTCCGGGTGAAAGCGACTGTAGGTTTTCGGGCTTACGGAAATCTGTTAATGTGTGTCGTCGACATTTCTGTTCGCTTCGTCAATTTGAAAGCATTGTAGCTCATTTAACTTGATTTCATATTTACATTGATAGAGTGAGGGTTGGACGGTATGTTGATAGATATTTATTAAGTAGTATGCCGCCCTTGCTAGTTTTGACAGTTGTAACTGCTCACCTGTCCACCACGTGGCAGTAGTGTACGGGCACGTCATGTGGCGGGCGATTCTGTCTGCGCGCCAGGAAAACACCGCGAACCGCCCGAGTTTAACTCGGCAATCAATAGCAGAAACAGCTGCCGTGCACTTTAAAACCAAACTCCCCAGTGTCTGTGCCACGTTCAGTTTTCTACACACTCCGGCACGCGGATCGATCGCGCGGATATGTGTGGAGAATATCATTGAACATCAGCGTATCGAATATTTACTCGTAAACCCGAGTGGTTGGTTGTGATGATAGTGAGTTTTGAGTTCAGCACTGAGTCTAATAACTGTTTCGGATATGATCGTGTGTCGTGGATAATTCTCTTTGATTCTGGATTAGGATAGGCGCTGTTATTTAAAGGAACCGCGTCAGAAGTGTGTTTATTATTGAACCGAATCACTGGGATTAATCGCTGTTGTCTTAGATGAATGTCGCTCGGTTGATTTCAGACGGGAATATTGGCGATGTTGTGTTGTGATAAAAACAAATGCACGCAGAGACATCCACAGTTTCAGAATTATTGCTCGCAATTCATCGCGTGAATAGAATGCATTTGCCTTCAGGTTAGGGACAGATGACGGAACTATTGCGACAGTGATTCCCACAATAATGTCAGGTTAAATACTTGTATGACATTTGGATAGACGTCGGAGTGATTAGAGGTTATAGTGAGTACTCTATCGCAACATTTATTCTCTTTTTTTTCCTCTTGGTTTTAATTAATCAATACTGTTTAAAGTCGCTGCCTTACATATAATTTGGTTCTACATTAATGTTAATTTCTGCCATTGCGTGCAGCAAGTGATAATTTCTAATCAGACACCGACCTATCTTTTGCACGTGCGACAGATGTGCGTAAAAAGGGTTAAATCGATCGTTAGCTGCGTTAATGAGGGCGAGTTATACAACAGTGCAATATGCGTGTACGATACTAGAAATAATTGTAGAAACAGAATGGTGAATTTCATTCGGTAATGCTACCTGCTTCTCTTGTGACAACTGGTGACGGTGATTTTATGTTACGTAATCGCTAATTCAGGAGGTACCCGTGCAGAGATGTCCCGTACTTATTTCTATGGTAGTCTGTGAAGTAATCAGCATCTGTCCATGCCTATAAATATTTGGAATGTCAGTGAAATATTCTTCTGCAATTGCCACTCGTTAATGGTTGTGTACAATCATTAATGGTGCACGGCAGAATTTGAGTTAGAAAGCTGGGCTAGAAAGAAGGGGTTGATTTCGTCCTGTGTTTAGGGGAGTCCTCCGATTTAAGGGTTGTTTTTCATCCAATCATTGCTTAAGGTAAATTTGAAATCTGCCCGTCATTTGGTGAATGTTTTTTTTGAGGGACGAATTTTAAAGTTAAAACATGTGCAGCTGGTTGTAAGACATGGGAATCATACACATATTTTCATAATTAAATTTAACCGTTTTGTGATTGAAAATTGTCAGGCTGATCGATCATGTATTACAGTAACCGAGAAGTCGGTCATGCATGCAGTATTTACGTCTGATAGCTCAGATAATTACAGTGATTAGTGAGTGATCATCATGCAATATATCCACTCAAAGACCTTAATTAATAGTTAAAATAATACAATTCCACACGTAAATAGAGACCCGTGTATCCTCTAATTCACGCATGTGTCTGAACTCTGGTTGCCGGGACAAAGACGGGTGTTTTTTTAACAAACCGTGTACAGATGTCGATGCGGTTATGTTATAATATTAGAGGCCTGTCCGCGTGAATTGACGGGAGAACTTTAAGCGCCGTGTCCCGGGAATTTAATTTCGCACACATGAGCGCCGCCAGCTCTCAGGTATGAATCGTATCTCGCAGTTTTTGCGCATTTATCATCGATCAGGCCTTTTATTTACCTGTACAACGCTGCGTCGCGAGTAATTTACACAACTAGGAGGCGGTGGCCATTAATTTAAATTTGTTGGACCGGTTCCACCCTTTATATTATAATGTCAGACGTGCAGTTAAATCGCCGGGATAGTATGTGTACGGTGCGCGTGTGAACGTCCAATATCTGAAACTTCCACATTATTTTTCACGTGTTCCTTTCTGCTGCGTGAATATTAAAACCGTTCACAATTGGTTGTCTCTGCAGACAGTTATCACCTATGATTAAGTTTTATGCGCTTTAGGAATTCTGCCGGACATATTTCACCGTGTATTGTGAGAGAACTTCTCGCTGGAGGTGCAACAATAGAACAGTTTAAATTGCAGCTCTGGCCAGACAGACAGTCGGGGAGGTGATGCTTGTCTACCTGTGATAAAAACTCGCACCGAGTGGAATATTTTATAGTGATTTTATTTTTAAAGGACTACCCACGTGGTTTCAATACTCAGTGATTTGTCAATCACCAGCTCCGTCGTTGGGGTGTCTATGGTGGTCCAGCATACATTTTAGATTATCGTTCACGCAAAGGATTAGTGGCCTTCGATATATCTGAAGTACCCGCATCTTTTGGGGTCCATCCCAGGGTCGAGCACTGGTAAACAACTTAGGTAAAACGTGCGCATTGATGAAGCATGGCTTTTAATTCTCTGTAACTGTGTACAGGAATAGGGACCGAATTGCTTGTGATTCTGTGTTTCAAGAGTTCAAGCGCGGGTTCTCATTCTGCCTACAATGTACCGGTGCTGTCTGTGCTGTTATAGCAACTCGTGGAGATAAGCTATGACATTAGTTATGTATATTGCGTGTACTATTCAACAGACATGAGTAATGATCTATGTTACACGCGTTAATGGTTTTATTTGACAGAAATGAGTGGTGCTAAGAGTTATGTATTTATATGAATGGATGGACAGTGATGAGTTACAGCAGTGATACATTATAAATTGTTACATATATGATTGAATTATTTGACAGATATGAGTGATGGCAAGAGTTATGTATTTATATGAATGTATGGACAATGATGAGTTATACCACGTGTTATATATAATTGTATTAATTGCCAGCGATGAGTTATAGATTGTTATATATAAATATGATTGTATTATTTGACAGATATGAGTGATGGCGTGTACGGACAGTGACTCGGTGTCCACCTCCTCCAGCAGCAGTGACGGGGGACACCATGGCCGGCAGGGACACGGCAGCACCGGCAGAGCCCTCGGTCTCCTGCAGGCCCGGGCTAAAGCCGTCGAGGTGGGACTCATGGATCTGTTCGGGGTACAACTAGAGGTAACTTAAACTTTCCCACCGATAGAATGCATGGAATTCAATTCTTATTCTTAGAGTTACTGCGAAATTCATATCTGCCATATCGAAATCCAGCACTAGCGGAATAAACTTTACGAGAAATATATAAGACATATTATAAAACGTGTAGGCTGCTCACTGTTGATTAGCTTATATTGGACAGGTGAGCGGGAGGAAATCCAGTAAACACGTAAATCAAAAATAATTAAAGACGGTATTAGCTATTACGTCATTCTCTCTATAACGCGGGCCTGTCATGGGGTCAAATATATTTCCTCCAAGTATATTCTGTAGTTAAATTTGGTAATGTGTGTTAACGCTTCAACTTCTATACTATTTTCACTAAATTTTATCTGTACTTTGTTTAAAGGTAACTAGCAGATTACTACGAGCAGAGAAGAAGAAATTACAAGCGTTAGAAAAAGAGCTCGGACTTTCTATGAGCCAACCCTACAGTCAGGAGGTACAGTTCCGGCGATGCTAAACTTTTATAACTTTAATGTGGTTTTAATATATGCAGCCTCGTGGTACTAAGTTTGTATCCAAGCAATTAACGGAAAACAATAGCCAGTACTCGTGGTAATTGTGTTAATGAGGGGGCCTGGGGCTATAGCACATGTACATATCTATTGTGTAGGTGAATGGATATGACATTATCTCATAATGTCGCAGAGCTGTGTTTGAAGCATATTCATTCTGGTTGTACTACTGGGCTAATATTAGAACTTTTATAAGCTTCGCATAAATATAAACTATAATTTGGACAGATTTGCAAAAATTGAGATACAATTATCAACCTTTTTTGTAGCAAGTTACCGGATTGTAAATGTGTATAGACACGTCATCCCATTTCCGATTTACCGACTTATGCCAAACTAGTCGGTAAAAATTAAAACAAAATGAGTCATTTCAGTTTGAATAATGTATTTGGTTTGTTTTCTTCCAGGAGATTGGACAACTACAAGTAAACATAAGGTAAACAACTTTGCGCATGTTACATTTGTAGCACGATAAATCGATATTCGTTATAACCCGACTCCGTGTCTTTAAATTAATATCTAAACTCGAACGTCCAGCGTTCATAATCAAATAGCATTATATTACCTTTTTAACTCGGATTTCGGGGTCCGTCATCCATCAGCTACGGTTTAATGATGGCCTTCTGTTTGATGAGTTGTACTTTAACGATGATAATTCTAAGGGCATTGTGATTTAATTTGCCCTCGAATATTTCGTGCTTTAATAAGTTATATTGTTATCTGGGGTATTGATTAATGATTGATGTTTTTTTTACAGTCGGATAAACGAACAGTATGAGCAGCTGCAGCAGGAATATGAATCCGCTTGTACGGCCGTCGTTAAGAAAACTACAAAACTGCGCAAGGTAAGAATTAATTGTATGGCTAGTTCATACTACATGCGTAGATTCGGAGCGCTTGTCGTCAAGGCTTATGACAAGTAGTAGCGAGGATGTCAACTCGTAGTAGTATTCTATGTCTGCACTCGATCCAAGTCATCGCTACACGTTCAACAAGTTGTTAGCCCCAGCTTCACAACTGTGCATACATTTTGTGTGAGAGGTTAGTATTATTGAAAAGAATCCAAATTTCAAGGGCGGATCGGTTCTAGATTTGACTTTACTAATAATCTTTATATGTTATACTCACCTGATTTTCGGTCTGTATGAAAATGTTTAACACATCTATGGAGTCATATCGCTAACGATTAGTGACCTCGGGCACTTGGGGCTTGATTGTGATTAGGATGATGATAATTTACACACTATCGCTGCCCAATACGTGACTAATACCCGGTTATATGTGACGATAAAACAATAGTGTATGCAATACGTCTGTGTCCATATCACACATGCAGGCTATTACTACACACAGATTACCTAATTATAAACCTTAAGCTAGTGATAAGTTCTTATCTTTTATCTAAATACATGCGCAAATTTACACCTTATATGGACTGCGTTCAGATGATTTATATAATCACTGACGATTTGTACAGAGATGTATGTAAGCCACAAATCATTATCTCTTTCTTCAATGAACGGCAACATATGTACATACAGTTGTTGGATTATTAAAGCAATGATGAGGCGCATAACTCTCGCGAAGTATGTGCATCATGTTTATGTATTCATAAGTGATGTTACGTCTGAACATATATGTCTGATATGTTGTCATATAAACTATGTTTATTGCGTAAGAAAACAATCACGACGACACTGAGACTATGTTGTACATATAATCGCCGGACATTCCGCTCACCGCACCGTTGGTAGACGCGCGTGTCGCCTGTGATGTAAGAGTCGCAAGCGTTTAATAAAGGGACAACAGACGATTAATACGACAACATCATGGGCAAAAAAATGCATAAAAACCGCCACAGATGCGAACGCTGCCAATCATTGCGGTATGGCCAGGTCTGACCGAATTGAATGTCACACAAAAGGTCACATGTCCTAACCGTCAACTAATTGCCACCAAATGACCACACATTTGACTCGCCTGCCCTTGACGACAAGCGTTCTGCTAACTAGAAATTGATCGTTCGGGGCTTTGTACCGATATGTTTCTATACATGCACTTGGCATTACTCAATATCATATCGGATCTATTGGATTACGTGATTCATAAATGATCCTATTGAGACTCTGGGGTATTGCCACTTATGCTGGTTAGGGCATATACGGGGGCATAGGAAACCGCCGATTGTTGACTTCGCATTGACAATTAACCACGAGATTTACAGTTTTTAATTACCCCCACTTATCCGGGCACTGTGGTCTGCGGTCTGCCGAGTTAATGGGCTCGAGTTAATGATTTGTTGTTTCAACGCTTGAGGTAGCTCCCCAGATCAAAGGTGCATTGATTATCAAATTAATCACAAACCAATTACGGCGTAGCTGATATAGCTGCATGGCATACAAGCTGGGCATATTTAATCTACGTAAATTAATGTATAATATTGTCACACGGAGCGTGTACACATATGGTACAGTAGATGGTGGTTATAACGCGTGTTCAGAGACAGACTTTGAAATCATCCTGTAGTGAGCTGACAATTTCGCCACGGTTCAATCGTTGTAAAACATTCTATCGCCTCGCCAAGTATTTTTTTAGGGATTATTAGTAGACCGCGTTTTATAGACTTCTGCACTATATTCATACGCGTTATAGCCAGAGTCGAATGTAATTAAGCGCCATGCGAGATGCCTGGTGGTGACACATTCTGGGTATATGTCTGACAGTCTGACAGAGCACCACAACGACCAGGACCACCAGTCCCCCCGCCAGTGGCACATTTGTGGACAGCGAGCGCTCATTACGCCCCATTGTTCTGGGTTTTTTTTACGTGAAATGACACAATGTGACGACTTGATTATCGCAGAGACAGCCTGTTTTCTGACAGAATACAGTGTGAATTATCACCCGAAACGTGAGGAATTAATTTACCGTTGCCAGAAGAGTGCTGTTACGTGTAGTTGCGCGGAGAGGAGGGAGCTTTAAGCAGTTTGCTCGGATTTCATCAGTTTTATTCTCACACTGATTCATCCGTCAAATTCAGGAAGCAGGAACTTTATATTCCAGGTCGCGAAACAAACGGAAATTTTGTCGTGACGGTTTTGTTTGACTTAAAGTTTGCAATTTGCCGCCGCTTTCTGTACGATTGCAGATTATAAATTCACCTTTTAACCACTCACTCATCAGGAAAGACAGACAGTTGGCGTTTAAAAAGATTTACCCTAAACGGACATTTAAACTGGACGGTTGTGTGACTTTTAAAGTGTTATCAGCTGGCGTGTATAATTATTACCTGTATTTTGTGTGTTGATGTAATTACGTGTACCTGCGGAGTTAGATCGCCTATAGGCTGAACTGTTGTTTAAATACCGTGGTGGGAAGATACGTGCGGCTCGCATCTCACCGTGTCTGTCATTACTCTCTCCAGGTACGGGCTCTAATATATCCACATTTATACACGGACAAAACCGGCGTTTGTTTACCGAAAATTACCCCCAGTTTTTATCAGCGTATTGATTGCTGTAAAACGCTTGTGTGATTACCGCCGCGGGCTACAGGCGGCGGCCATATGCATCGTGTGCTGTGATATGTGCGTGCTTCTTTTCCATATAACTTCTTCACCCTCCAATTTCATGACCCCTGAACAAAGCGGAGATAAAACTTTTATCTCGCCATCATATCTACGTCAAACATTAAGGTGATTCTGTCGCAGGAGGAGTTCACGCCAAGTCGGACCACTGGTGGTAGATCGAGCAAACTCACGATTTACCGACGACCCCGCGGTTTCGGCGAATTCATTCCCCGGCCCGAGAAGAAGATATATTGTCTTTGTGAAGTGAGGTTTTTTGTCGCGGTTTAAAGTTGCCGGCTCTTGTGTGTTCGCCGGCTGGGACGACGAAGGGGTGCAGAGCGCGGCACGGCACGTTTGTTTTTATTCTCGGCCCCGCCAGACGGGTAAATGATCGCCCGTGTTTAAAGGCGGACAGAGGACGCAGCCTGGGAACACAGATATCACCGAGTGCGGCCATACAATAGTAAACATTGTACAATATGTAAAACCATTGGTAAAACGTGATCGGCGTGAATGCGGACATCGCCACAGGATTCCTCTCTTTCTGCGTGTCACGTCACTACGGGACATTTGTCACTCGGTGAATTGCTTATTTATTATTGCCTCTCTCCTAATTGGACATTTGTCTCCGGTGCCTCTTGTCTCGGTGCTGCCCACCTGGGTGTTTGCCGATCAAACAGCGCGTGTTTGCCGGTTTATTCAGGCGGATAAGTTAGCACGAGAAGTCGGCGATTCATGCACGCCGCCGTCAATGGCCCTTTAGTTACTCTAGCCGCGGCCGGGAACAATGTGCGGTCAGGGACGGTGGTGAAAGGTGCCTCCTCGCTTCATCTGTTACCGTCTGGTCTGGCGAGATCTGCCCCCGGGATTCCGCACGTCAAGGTGTTTATTAGCGAGAGCGCACGGCATTATCCCGGCACCCCCTGCACTCTGGTCCGCCCGACCGACAGTCAGGGTTCCATGAGACAGCGCGAGGTTTTTACAGGAAGAGCTTGACGATGTTGCGGTGACAGGTCAATAAGTGTCGTCCCCGAACTCGTCCTCCGCTCCGCTCCACTCTCTTGTGGCTGTCATCATTGAGGCTGTAAAACTGAAGTGGCAAGACGGGGGCTCTTGTCTGTCACACCTTGAGGATTGTTTCCATCCCGATATTACCTGCGGCTGGTACCCATGAGTACCCCATGAGTACCTGAGAAAGTTGCATTGTGCCTGTGACAGTACCCGAGGATAAATCACCTGCATGCGCTATTACCTGGAAGTCCACGGGAGTTCAGAGACCGCAGTGAACGTTACTTTGCACCTGTGACAATTGTATTTAAGTTTGAGAGCTCCGAGATACTTGTGAGTAGCTGACAGTTATATTACCTGTGAATACCTGTAATCAGGCCTGATGACACTTTACCTGCGCCAGGATTAGACTGTTTCTGTGTGGCATTGAACGCTCGCTGCTCTGTCATCTCACTTGTCATTGAGAGGATCATAGTACACACATAGTATAGTACGCGCACACAAATAACACTGGGAATTATACACGCATATATCACACACACGTACGGTAGAGCTGTGGTCGTGAATTGTGAATATCTATCTCGACCAGTCTGGCCGTTAAAACAAGGACGTATTCGAGGTGTTTGGGTGTTAACACGAGGAAACACTGGATCATGTGAAAGATTTAATCAGTTTCCGGGATGTTCTGTCAACACTACAAGGACTTTTTAACGTTGGGCGGCCATGTACATGTGCATGTACATATCAGAGTTTTTAAACAAAGACTAACGCCTGTGTCATAAGGTTCGTGTACTAGGCAATGTTGTTGCTTTTATGAGGCTCTGTTGTTAAACCGACAAGGACATTTTGAAAGTTTTCTAAGCATATATGCTGTACTTTGTGACTGAAACAATTTAAGGACATCTAGAAGCATATTTGTAGGATTACCTGCTACCCCGAGGACATACCTGATCATGATTAAGTAAAGAAGATAACTGTCAGGAAGATGTATAAGTTTGTGAGGACACCTAACTGTAGCCTTGTCCCTCCGGGGCTGAGAACTGGGACATCTGGCCAGCAGGGTAATTTACCTGGGGAGCGCGCCAATTCACCTGGCCAGTTAACACCTTCACCTGGTCGTCAGGCAGGTGAGAGGAGAGAGAACAATACCATACTCGTCCTGGAGAGGGACGTGTCAGATAATCACAGCGATGTGAGCACAACTCACAGTGACGTCAGCACGTGTCACAGTGACGTCAGCTCAGAGCCTGACCACCACCTGAAGCCCAGCATGTTTTACCTGAACAAGAGTAAGAAGCGGGTAAACTGTCACCAGAGGCGGTGTCTGGGGGGCTACACAGCAGGATTAACAGGCCCCCTAGACGACGAATCCTTCGTGGATTTAGAGGATTATGATAATCTCCGTGCAGGTTCAGATAACGGCTCCCAGTCATCTCATTATGACAATGAGAACGATGACGATGATAACGTTGTTGTTATAAGTGATGCCGCTAACGACAATGTTGTTGTAGTTGATGACGATGACGTGTCCGAAATCATAACGCTGCGTCCGATAATCAAGCGAAACAATTGCCAATGGATTAATAATTCAATATACATCTCCGCCTATGATAATATCGGAGTGAATCATAGTGAATCCCAACTGACAAGCTCGCTCGGGCATTCCCAGGATAGTAAAACTAAAATGTACACGCACGCCAGGATGGGGAAACTGGGTCGCGTGGATCGGTCTCAAGGTTTCAGTAACCATAGTAATGATATTCTCACCATGTCAACCACCTGCCTGAATGACTTGGATTCGCCGACATTTCTGGGGAGTAATAAGTTATTTGACGAGAACATGCGCGGCAGCGAGGAGGTTTATGATAAAGGCGTGGGGATGCAGGGGAGTGACGATTGTTGTCATAGTGATGGAAGCGACAGTGGACATGGAAGTGTCGAGGTAAATACAAACCTTATTTACAAATATGTTTAAACATGCTGCGCTTATAGCTCGAAAAACGTCTGACAGCATACGGCAAGCTTTAAATGTAAAATGACCCGTGATGTTCAGCCGTGTATTTGCATTTGGACGAATATATTGGAACATTTTACACAGGCGGTGACATCGATGTGCATAATTTTATGGGGATCAAGGTCGTTTAGGACGACACAAATGGGTAGAAATATGAGATAATGGAACGTGCGACTCTCCCATTGAATACGGAAGGTCATAGTTATTTGTGTATTTGGGCGGATGACAGGTTGCATAATAACAGGTAGAATTCAACACCGACCCCTTTGTTATTTTAGGATTAACATCTTTTATATCATGAGGATGAGCGG
>JAXGGS010317505.1:0-12167 GCA_035585475.1 Armandia brevis
GGTGCAAGTACGCGACGATTCTTGCACTCTTTGTTTTGACAATCAAGCAAATGTGATACTTCAACCCTGCGGTCACCAGTACGTAACTTTTTCTCTTTATACAACCCACATCAGCCACCATAATACACTCCAAAATTACACTATCACGATTGTTTTAACTTAGACTTAGCAACATGGCCCATCGACGAGTGGTATTTGTCGGTATTGATTAATTGTTCAATTATGTAAAGCGCGTATTCAACCAGCTGCATCTTTTCGCAGGGGATTCTGTATGATTTGTGCCATGCAACTCGAGACGTGCCCGATGTGCCGAGAACTTATCACCGAGAGGCAACAGGACTCATAGCAGTACACAGGCCTGGCACAGTAGTATGGAAATACGACGGCGGCTCGCTACATTAAGTAGTACAGGCGACCCTTACATACCAAAGACTATATCAATCTTGAATATGCAATTCCTGTTACCTAATATCTGTAGAATCGTTAGTTCAAGTCTTTGCCGTTTCTTAATTTATTTATCATTTACCTATGGTACCAAAGTCAACGTCACTTCAAGTTCAGTAGTTCATACTCCTCGTTTCACTGTGGATAATGCACTAGAGTCAAACGATACAGGTCATTTGTTTTAAACCAGTCTGTGACAAATATCACATGTATATTTAACTGTATTGTCAGCACGATCTACAACATGCATACCCAGAAGTAAGTGGATAGTTATGTTGTAGGTTTTAGATACGTGCCTGTCCATTTGCGAGGTAAAATATCAGAAAATGCATATATATATGTAGGCCTATTGTACAATGTATTTTATTTTAAACGCTAAACTTAGCCATGGCAAAGGTTTTGGACTGCCCGACCGGCTTTAATATTCTACATTTATTTTAGTCAATACTATGAACAATAAAAAAGGCATTCACTGATATCCCCATATTCCAATGTACATGTGCAAGCATTAAACAAGATAAGAATAGTGGATTTTTTCCGGATTAAACTGAAAGTATAATTTGACGGTTACCGATACTTGTATATCTAAATGCAAAATCTAGAATCAAGCGAAACGACTGCCAATGTTTAGTTGCATTAACATAATTGACGTGTTTGTCATATTGACATATGAATTACAAGTTTTTTGTCAGATTTGTCAATGCTGCTCAGTTGCCTGATGGCTTCGCTGATCTAAAGTTGCTGATTGTGTTATTGCTACCTCACTTCACTATCTGTTGTACCAATTTCGCTTCTGTTTTTTAATTCGAGAGTTTTCCAAAAGTTCGGAACAAATTACAATATTTCATCTGAATCCGACTATCGAGAATCTAACCTTAAATTTTGACCAAATGGAAAAATCGTTAACAAAAATGAGTTGCTGACTCAATGTGTACCATGATTGACGTCTGATGCTGCATAAATGTAAGACACTGTCTATTTTGAGTCTTTATTTTAATGAACCGAATTTTACTTTACATCTACTCACTGCATGTCCTGAGCTGTAAAAGTAGTAAGGTGTTGTCTTTTTGGGGCCATTGTCTCACGTACGCATATACCTAATGGATGCTATCTTTGATTGACACTGCAGAATTGTGTTTGTTGTACAAAGCTATACACGTACATGCATGTTTATGGAATTGTAACTTACCAGTATGTAAGATTTGTGATGCTTAAATTAAGAGATGTAATTCAGAGTTTTAATTTTTCAAAACACTACGGAACGTTTGAATTCAACTTCTTCGGCTATGTAATATGCTGCTATAAACAATAGTACACCAAACCTGCACATGACAAATGTGCGTTATTGTATCGCATGATTATATAAGATTCAATTTTGGAAGGTCAGAAATAAAACGAACTACTTCTATGACATTTAATGTGTATTCCAATATATAGGCCTCACATCTGAATGAGAATCGCTTTTATGGTTGGAAAATTACTTTGTCCTGCATTTATTTTTACAAATTGTATATTTGCTGTTCGGTTTTACAGTAACTGAAGTTGATAATTTAGTGTAGGGCGTATGTGGTACCTGGGAGGGCCCGGTGTTTACATAATGGGATTGCATAATATGAAGATATTGCTATGAAATTTTCTGTATTAATCGCCAAATAATGTGACTCTGCAATGGCGTGAAGCTATTCAGTTAAATAAATTCTTATGCAATATTGTTTATGTCACTTTTCTAAAGTATGCATTTGAGGTGGTTTGTTGTTCACAATTTGTATCTACACGAATTTAGACATTTGCGTTATTGTATATACAATTGTTTCTCTCTGCTTAAAAACAAACCCATTGTCTAGAATCCACAAGCTCTATATATAGGCTTTAGTAGGTACCCAAATAGTATCTCAAGTGACTGCTCTCTATTCGTAACGCTATAAATTAACATTTAATTTGACCAACCTCTACTCCCAAATCGACTAGGTCGCCGCCCCCTACTCCTAGCAGAAAATAGTCATCAAAGATCATTTTATTAAAGTCAATTAATTTTTATCGATTTATTACGATTTGAGAGCTTTGAGGATTTTTTATTTTACCCCCACTGAGTAGAGGAATTCCACACCCTCAGCTCGGGCCAGGGACACATCTCAATTCGATGGGGAAAATCCTTGATATGAGCAGCGCGTTATTGATTCGGCCTGCGCATTCTTAGCGAAGGCATCGAATGTTGGAACTCCGGAGAACGTGCATGTCAAAACAAAGGCACGTGCGGAGGCTGAGGAATCCTAAGGCACTCATTCACACAAGCGGTGATCGGTACCAACAATGAAATTCGAGTCCTGCGCTGTGGCAAGCGGCCCCAATGACTCATCGCTGGCCAATCTGAATAATTAACAGGGGGCGCTACTGAGCTCAGGGGTACGATCTCTCTTCATGGTGCCCTGCTTAAAATAGTGAATTAAATTATTGGATAATAAAACTTTAGATGCTCGAATAGCATCTTCCACCACAGGATTTAATCGAGTAAAAGAATAAATCTGTTACACTTATACAAGTATTATCACAACTAGGATATGCACAAATAACGATTTTACACACCTCTTGTTTGAAAATAATCAATTGCTCGAAAGGTGTGCACCAGGAGAGATTGTTAATAAATATTCCCCATTTTCCCAAAACAAAGCTGAGTCTAAATTCATGACTAAGTCTATGGAATTGAGGGGGTGTTTTAAACTGATGTAACGCGGTCATAGAGTACATTTTCACTCCTCCGACATTTTATAACGAGTGCAATAGCACTGTAATGTGGGGGTGAACTCCCCGAGCCTTCTTACTGGGACATAAATTAACTCTGGTCTCATCTAACCAATAAGGGCACCTGTTCTATAAAAAAATTCTAGACCATTCAAAGCCGACGTAACATCCGCTCTCAGCCAATCACATTGAGGCTATTTTAACTAGTTAGTTTTTCCAATATGGCGGGTAGGTATAGCACCAATTTCTTGGCATTTATCGTGAATTTTTTCTCAGATAGGACATTGTTTGACCCACAAGTGATATTTTTCAGAAATAGGATTATTCGAGGATGACTCTGACGACGCTTTAGACATAGGTGAGTGCTCAATTTTGCCAAAACAGACCCCTTCTCTTCACACTTTCTATCTGTAAAATTTGGTGGTGAATAGCTAAGATGCTGCGCAAATCTATGCTAAATTCTCAGATAAAACTCTCATCGTCCGTACGACTAACGTACTCGACGACTTCTCTAGCGCACGTAGAACCTATTAGCTGTGCCTATTATGGCTGATATGAGTTAGATAATAGGTAAAATCAGCTTATTGAAAGGACGAAAATAGATGATTTGAATAGAAGCGTGCGCCAAATAGGTCACGTGACTTGCCTTTGACCTTCACTGCTGGTGCGAATAAAGAAATCCCCAATTCTCCTATTTTCGCCTAGAACTAAAAACTTTGATCAATCAGTTGTTGCGAAAGTTAACTTTGCCCGTTATAGAGTTATATCGCCGCAATCGATAATCTAAACCCCCCTCTTAAGCTATGCAAAGAGAGTGATGAAAATCTGCATAGACAATGGAGATGGAAGTAGGTCACAAGCTTGGCTTTGTTAGATGTGAATTTTCAATGGTTCCTCAAAGCCCAGATAATCCCTAGGTACAGTCCGAAACACGCCGAATCTTCTGTATGTGTGAAATATGACATATTAAAAGCCTTGCGTACTTTTAAAAGACTATGCAAAAGCTGATATTAGGTGATTCGAAAAAAGTTTGTGTTTGTAAACAAAGCCAACACATGCTTCCTGTACATAACGAGAGAAGCCACAAAATACCCAATGGTGTTTAAATCATGCCATTAGTCATAAATTTAGTCACAGAGGCCAATGGGACTATATGGTATTTGAGATACGTGGGATCTCAATATGACGCTGAATTGCTGCTTTAATTTGAGGGGATGTGTTATCATTCCTTTGTAGACTAGTTCTTGGTCCTCTGGTTCTTTGTCTGCTAGTCAGCTGTAGCCTTGAGAACAAGGTGACGTCCTAAACTGATCTTCACCAAAAAGCAGGCTCTCTTATGTCTTTCAGAATGCTCTCACCTTTTGGCGATGAATCCCATGAGTCATTTATCACACTCATGATTCATTTTTACCGGTATTTTTACACGTTTGACAGATCCAACATTAGAATGTTTATATTCGGTGGTTTCTATCAGCGAGTCCTTCGTGATTAATTATTCATGAGTATGTGAGACCTCCCATTTCGTAATGGTTATCATGGATGGGGGGAAACAAGCCTTTAGCATTCCCTTTGTTCACACAAGCTTATTACTATTGCCCATTTTGATAAATTATCCCTACTCAATGTTACGTTCATATCACGTCGGGTGAACCTGTTTAGTAATATTCAGTCTTTTGTATATTCAGGCGATGACTCTTCAGGCGATAATCTTGACGATTACGATGGGGACCCGTGCGATCCAGATGCGGGACTCACACCAATTGAAAAATTGGAAAAATATATGGATAGTGAAAATATGTATAGCAGGTAATGAACAAGAATGTGCTTTTTAATAGAGATATTTCAATTTCCATTCAAAATATTTCCTGGAAAATTGACAATTTTTTAAATTTCACGTTTTCTTATTCTAGACACATGGTGGCCAGGTCATTACTTGAGACATTGCGACTAGTCGAAGAAAGTGACGAAGAAGTCGAAAAAGTATTAAAATGTATGTCTCGCTTGTCCGAAGATCCAGGTGAGAGCTGTTCTAATGTTCCGTAAACATCGGGGATTACCTTGCTAATTAAAGTTGTCCATTATTATCGCCAAATGAACTAATTTTTCGACGTTCATATTTCAGAAGCAAATGTGCGCATGGAACTGATGGAACAAGTGCCTCACATAGCTATGTATTGTCACGAAAACCAGAGACCCACTTCGTTCGACCCGGTGCCTGCATTCATACTGCCAATAGTGGTTAAATATCTAACAGATTCAAATAACCAGGTACCGGTAATATACATTTTTCTTTTTTTGATTCCGTTTAAACATTTGTTGAAGCGGTATTGATATAAACTGAGAATATTGTGTACTGTGGCATTTTTATGAATTGTTTCGTCATTCACAGGTCAGAAAAACAAGCCAAGCGGCGTTGCTGGTTTTAGTAGAGCAAGAACTGATACGGAAAGATGACGTGGAGCAACAAGTGTGTCCAGTTATACTAGAATTGTCACGACCAGAGAGTATAGATGACTTCAGGACAGAGGCAGTGGCAGTGAGTATAATTATGTCATATACAATTTAAGCACCTCCCGGCCGAGTCATCTAAATTTCAGCAGGATTTTTGACATTTATTCGTGGAAAAATGTATGGCCCCGGTGAAAGACATGGGTAGTGAGATGTTCTTAATCTACCACCTTACTACTCTGTCTTTCCACATGGTCCATGCTTGAGCAACCCCAAGAACACATTGGACATCGACATTCAAGGCCATCGCTCAATGTGGATCATGTGTGAATACGGAAGAGACTTGTCCTAAGACGATGAGAATTTGAAGCGAAGATCTACGACTTTGGGGCGTCAATGCTGGTATGTAATAATCTGTCGTTATGAGGAGTATCACAGCCAGCTTTGATGAGCCTTGCGGTCAGATCCCCAGCCCAGAGTACAGCACGACACACACTGTCTACCCACCGCCTGGCCCGGAGTACCGTACACCACGCGTACACCCCGCTCACTTCCCTGTGTTTACTGTATTAGGACGCACGTACTGGCTGATGGTGCAAAGGTCCAAGAGGATGTGACATGTACGAGTGCATCATATCACAGCCTGCTTGGATCATTGTAATACAGCATATATCATCGTTCTGAAGGTAAAGTGCATCTACTTATAGTTGCGATCTCATAACTCTTGATGTTTTACACCATTCAGAAGTTTGTTGATTTGGTACACCAAGCTTTCGATATGCGCCCAGGCTAACAGCGGAGATCATATTTGATCAAACCTAATTATACACCCACAAAATTAAACTAGCACCTGGGAGTAATGACACCATTCCCCTCTCACAATCGATTCATATTGTTACTGTTATTTAATGAGTATGGCTTATTTCCATAACTGACGACTTTGCAGTCCTCCTTAATTGTTTGAACACTGCTTGGTGTTTTTCCTGTGTACATATATGCTAGACGTGTTAATAAACTACTCCGGGGTGCTGGTCCCTTCCCCCGGACTAAGTTGATAATATTCCTCTGAATTACGACATTGTATATTTACCGCTGCCCCTCCACGAAGTTTTGACTGACGCCTGCAGACTGGTGGCCACCAAAATGGCTGTGGCGTGCGGTTTACCACTGTTTAGAGTCATATCACAGCCGCTTTGGTAAGCCACCAGTCTGTCATATACTACTTATACGTCACACGCTTTTGCTTGCCTTTCCACCATTGGTCTAAAGCTGACCTAACATCTGCACAATAATCGACATTGCAATACGTTTTCAATGAGCAAGACTAAGGTTAACAATGATTTGGTTTCATTTTCCATGGTTTTGGGCTGGTTGCTTTTTAATTATTATTTCATGGCGCCCCTGTAATCTAGTAAGGGATTTGTAAAATTGGTTAAAGGGTTACTGAAGTGTATATACATTCCGGTATATATGGGCCAATAGAATATACACACGCGTCTTCATTGAGGTATTCACAGTAGGCGATTCTCGCGCAGTGATATTATGTCCTCTATGTCCTGTTTAGCATGTAGACCATATAGACACTTGTAGTTACGGTATAGTCATCATATGTGTTGTGATGTGTTGCCTTTGTTTTAATCATATCACAGCTTGCGATGATGAGCTTTACCGTGGCCATAGCCTCTCGATTCTATATCACTCGGATTTCACCTTCTCAATTTGTACATAACGTCTTCACACTTGCTACTTCTCTTCGTGTATATATTCATGCTTTGCACAAGTAATCGTTTTGGTCAGAGGACATAATCTAAAAGCTGGTGCCACTAAAACACTATAAAATGGTATTTTGTGTGGGGTGATTAGTAGTATAAGATATGGGCAGATATGGAGTGTCCTGATGCATCAAGGTGGTGGTGATGTGTTGTTCTAAATCATTCATATCACAGCCAGCTTTGATGAGCTCAGTGCGCTTAACAATCATCGCTATACATGTACTACTTTAACGCCTAATAGTCATACATGTCCGAGCAACTAATCATCACAATTGACTCTGAAACTGTTTGACTACCTAATAACAATTTTAACTTGTCCTCGGGGAATAGATAAAAATCATTCTAACGTCAAACATGGATTGAGGAAGCTCGGGGAATATGATGCTCGATGTTGATCTGTGTGGACCCGTCAAAGTGGCTGTGATGTGTCCTATACTACTCACCATATCACAGCCTGCTTTGATGAGCCTAAAAGATCAGAAAACCACAATTCCAGCTACTCACTCGAGAAATGTTCTCCTTATCATCTGCGTGGTCAACGTGTACATGCTGTATAACTTTCACTGTCCACAGTTACAAACTATTATTTATTACGCAAATCAATCAATAATGTAGTTTTCACTAGAAGATATATTTCCACTACCGGGTATTTGTTCACCTATACATGATAATGCATTGTTCTGCGGTGCGATCTCGTTGCTTATACTTAATTACCTTTCTTCAAACTTTACAGTTAATGAGTAAGTTAGCACCGCTGGTGGGACAGGACATATCGATAAGACAGTTCCTTCCATTGTTCGCAGACCTGTGCACAGACGCATTATTCCATGTTCGCAAGGTAAAGTTCGAAAATGCTCTCAACTAAATTATTGTAAGGCCATTTTTTCGGTTCGTCAAATTGTCTATTCCTTATTTTTATGACATTATCTTAACGTTTTATAGGTATGTGCGGCAAACTTTGGTGACATGTGCTCAGTGGTAGGCATGGAACATACTGAAAAGCACCTGGTAAGAACTGTCAATTACCTTTCATTCACTGCGCTCCCATTTACCAAACATTTGCAATCTCTTTCAACTAAAAAAAATTGGTATACCTTTCTTTTCCAGTTGCCTAAGTTTTATTTACTCTGTGAAGATGGGGTGTGGGGCGTTCGCAAAGCTTGCGCTGAATGCTTCATGCAGGTCTCGTGCGCTTGCTCACTCGATGTCCGCCGAAAGGAACTCGCTCAACTCTTTATAAGCCTTGTCTGTGATCAGTCAAGATGGGTACGTATTTTTGCTCTGACTGTTACCACTTCACCGTCTTGTAAAGCTTACAGTACCAGTAAATGTGTACTATTCTGGAATATGACTCCTTCAGGCCTAAATGTATGCCTCTTTGAATGTAATCTTTTGGGCTCTTTCTTTGTGAATTATCGATGACAGATTTGTATGGTGATATTGCAGGTGCGCATGGCAGCATTCCAAGCTTTAGGAGCATTTATATCAACCTTTGCTGACCCCCGCATAACGGGACTTTATTTTAACGAGGAAGGAATGCTGATCGTGGGGACCCCTCAGGACGAGGAGGAGGAAGACGGCTTTAGGTAAATAAAATACACTATCCAGAAAGAAACGTGAAGATTTTGTTTCAACGAGCAGGTGACAGGTACTTATCGTAGCTCTTGTGATTTGTTTTCCAGTCCAAAGCAATCCTGCAGTAATTCCACAACGGTGCCTTCAGACTGTGATAACAACGCTAGCCAATCAAACACCTCGGAGCAGAACTCAGGTACACAATCGGCGAAACGAGAGGACGGAGAGGCTGAAGACGACACGATGGAGATAGATTGTGATAACATAACCGATATACGCGAGAGTGGTATAACAACAAGCACAAGCAGTAGCTCAGAGGAGAAGGAGGACGAAGACAAACAAGCTGCTAGTGATGAGAAGTCGGTGGAGGAGAAGAGGGTAGAGAAATTGGCGAGTGATGCTATGGCGGAGGCGGAGGGAGAAGACAAGGACGAAGAAGCGGAGCGTTCTATTCCTTCAGAACCTTCTAACAACAACAAAGAGGACAGCAACAGTAATAACAACGCACCCGAAGCGGAGGAGGACGCGAAGGAAGCTAGCACGCCGGCAGGACCGGGCGAGGGGGTGGTGGGGGATGAGGAGACCAAATCGCCGGGCGAGGAGGGTGACTCCTCCCCGTCATGCTCGCCACCCCCGGCCCCCTCACCGCCCGCCGAGAGACCCACACAACTAGTCAGCAAACCAGCAAAGGAGGGCGGCGGCGGTGAGAACACGGATTCCTACAGCTCATTCAACTTCTGGCGGCATCCGCTGCCGGTTATTGATTTAGAAGACGAACTCATGAGTCCTGGCGGCGAAGATGGCGTGAGCGTGGCGGATATAAAGCTGCACGAGCTGGATGAAGTGCTCCGGGAGGTGGAGCTTTGTAAAGGTCCGTCCGAGCTACACACGGCCAGCGAGGGGGAGGACAGCTCCGGCGAGCTGGAGAGTGTAGCTAACATCGGCAGTACGCACGTGGTCGGTCACCAAGTTAGTGCCCAAACCATGAAAATAGTCAATGGGGTCGTTCAAGGTGCGTAGCCTACCGATTTAAATCTATCAAAAATACTCTTATGACAAGAGCGTATTGTGATTGTTGTATTTGTTATTTGTAGATTCAGGGAGTGGTGGGTTAGGGTTCTGTCCAGCTGACGAGGGGAGTCCGCAGGCGCCTGCCAACACCAGCGAGGAGGTGGAGACGTCCGGGGACGAGATGAGCTCTCACAAGGAACAGGTAAAGTTACTATCCGGGCTCGCCTCAATGGTTCTCATCTTAGCTGAACTCCGCTTTCCGCGTATTTTATTTGTTAACTTTGCCATTAATGCCTGTGTTTGGTGTTGCAGTATTCTGCGCTCCTGCAGGACGTGATCCCGCAGGCGTTACTAGACCACTACCTCAGCATGACTGATCCGTCTCGTGCCCAGACCGTCGACACAGAAATCGCCAAGCACTGCGCATATAGCCTGCCTGCTGTAGCTTACACACTCGGCCGCAAACACTGGCCCTGTCTCAAAGAGCTGTACGACACGCTCGCCGCAGACATGCAGGTAGATAATGTTCGTAGTCATTTATCTTAGCCACACTTTAACACCCGTTCGTCAACTTGTAGAAGAATGCTTAACTTTCGCACGATGATAACACCATGTTTGTTTGATAGGCTTCGATTTTACTCTTCTACGAAATTCTCTTCCGTGCGTGACGTATTGATGTATTTTTATTCTAGTGGAAAGTGCGGAGAACTTTGGCGTTTTCTATCCATGAGTTGGCTGTGATTGTTGGTGAGGACGTGACCTGCAGGGATCTGGTGCCCGTGTTTAACGGTTTCCTCAAAGACTTAGACGAGGTGCGAATCGGTGTGCTCAAACACTTTGCCGACTTCCTCAAGGTAATTACAAGTCACCTACGGGTACTTTACGATCACTACTTATTTAAGGGTAGCTATATCAATGCACCTGTCCTGCGTTTGTACATTTATTTCTTCCACGGTATGACACATGTATCGATAGCGTGTTACACTCACACGCGAGCACATTGGAGAAGAAAACACTTTCACGCGTAGTTCGCTATTTCAAATGTCAGTGACTTTTATTCACGTTCCTTGTGCTTTTCAGTTGCTTCTTCCTAACATGCGCAACGACTACCTTAGCAGAATGTCTGAGTTTCTGAATACCGACAACAACCGAAACTGGAGGTTCAGGGAGGAACTCGCCGAGTGAGTACCACAGCAAATATTTATTCATCTCTCAGACATTTATTTTATACACCCGATATGAAACTTTCACGCTGCTGCTGTTGCTGTTTGTTTATTGTTTTGATCGTTTTGCTTACAGACAGCTGATTATGTTGTTGGACTTGTTCCCACCTAAGGACATCCACGAACACCTCACACCGATAGCATTTAGTCTGGTAGAGGATAAAGTTGCTGAAGTCAGACTCACGTCTTTCAAAGTTGTAAGTTAACAAGCGTATTTACTTTATTATACTTATTTATGATACAATGTGACAATTACATACACGTAGCTCTTGAAAGTTCAGCTAGAGTCTAATCGATTGATTCAACTTTCAGATGGCCAGAATGCTGCGAAGACTAGCCCGTGATAATAAACTCCTCTCCATATTTGTAAACGACATAAAACAGAGATTAGCTTTTAGTAATAAGTGGAACAAACGACAAATGTAAGTAACCCAGTTACTCTCTACAATATCATGTTTGGCATTTATAACTTATTACAGTAAATACATTTACATATACATGACTTATTAGATGTTATCAAAAAGCTGCAATATTACAGCCTCTGCCTGTGCTTATTTGCTGGTTTAACTAATTTGTCTACATATTTTCCATCTCGCAGGTTTACCCAGCTGTGTTATTGCATACTGTACGACAACTCGATCAGCCCCGAGCGGTTCGCCTCCGAGTTCTTGCCCAGCCTGCTGAACCTTCGTAACGACCCCATCCCTAACGTGCGCATCTCCCTGGCAAGGACCGTCTCCCAGCACATCATGTACTCGGATTATTTCTCCAGCAGCCAGAACCCGCATCACGACGAGCTGCTGCAGACTGTCCAGTCCCTGAAGTCTGACACAGACCGGGATGTCCGTTACTTCATCAACCTAGACCCGTTCACTAATATAGACGAGGATAACGACAACGACACGGACACGGTACGTCTTTTAATTTGTCTATGTAGTATTTCTATCGTAGCCTT
>JAXGGS010317616.1:0-13725 GCA_035585475.1 Armandia brevis
AAAAAGATAAATAATGAAATTAAAACGATAAATCCCCAAAACCGAGCCTCATACAAGAAATACCCCCTTAATGTACCTAAAACCCCTTAATATGGGCCAAATATTTAAAAAAAATTCTAATTCGCGGACCCGCCGCCCCCCTATATTCCTGGTGAAAAAATAAAATAAAAGCCTGCCGCCCCCTTTTTCGGAGAAATTTAAAAAAAAAACACCTGCCGCTCCCTCCTTGGCCAACAAAAAAAAATTGAGCTGCTGTTCGCACTCTTCCTTTCAGGCAAATAAAAGCCTGAGAAAAAACTTATCAATTTTATGGGGCCTAAATGTGATTAATATCAGTTGAACAGAGCGCTCCTTAGCAGTTATTTGCGCACTATCAATGAAGTGAATTAAGCAATAACTATCTATGGAATTACAATGATCAAATCACAATAATGAAGTTTGCAAGACGAATTGTGAAGGTGAGGTCACATTTACATGCTGCAGGGTAGGGTTAATTCATGATACTGGTGAGTGCAATAAAGCTACCATGACAGGCACTAATGCTGTGGACGTGTACCGTCCCTGTCGCGCTCCTGGTGTTCCTTCAGAAAGAAAATTAGCCATAAATAATTATGTTCAAAAGTTGCAGCAACAACGGCAATTAATGGCAATATCTATCATATGTGCTAAATTTCATGCTATCAACATTCCACCCTGCACTATATCTCAAGCTCAGTAACAATCCCAACCTGTACTTCTCCAACTATACCCAAATGCAGAGAGTGTGTACCCCTCTGATTCTGACCCTACCCCTATTCTACTATAATTAGCCTGATATGCAATACCCAGAAAATCGCCGAAAATCTACCCTTAACCCACAACTCTTTGATGTGGTGATCTGATGCAGGCATTCCAATCCTAACCAGAACTCTCCCAATGTATCGCCAAACCCAATAATATATGCAGCCAAATTTCTTTTGAAATCGACAGATTCATCCTTACTAATTAAAGATGTATATTAGCTCTTATTATGTGTTTTTGGAAATAAATTCAGTGTACTAGGGTACCATTAATTGAGATGATTATGTATTGAATGGTAAGTTATGAATTGTTATATTGTTGGGATCCCAATGAAAGGGTGTGTATGAGCTATAAAAGTAAATTAAAATTCGAAGCATTGAAAATCGACAAGCTGTGACTACCCTACCAAATGACCAATAAAATGCATCTTTAAGTAGTTGAGTATTTGCTGGGTTGTTGTTGAAAGCAAGGATAGTTTACACTCTACTTGGATACTTTAATTCATCATGGATGAAACTCCCATACTTGGTTCTCTAGTGAAGGACGCGATATATTTAGTAGTGGTTGTGAATATGGCAGGTGCTGTGATCCTAGTTCTGCTTCAGGATGGCTCTGCTATGGATAGAATAATTTGTTATGTATTGAGAGTAGAAATGTATAAAAGTTGGATTAACCGTGATGTAAAAATCCTAACAAAGGATTTGAGGGTTCAAGTTGACACTAAACATGATATATGTAGTACAATGGTCTGTTTTATGAGTAGGGTGTTGAATAGCACGCTAACTAATTATTCTGCTTCAGTGCCAAATATCTAATTGTGAGACAACCAGACTCAGTATCTTGAATATTCTGGCGCTTATCTGATGTAATTTTTCTTCAGCTGTAGCCAATAACCATTTATGATGTCAATAATGCCATCATGCTTTATAGGGCATTATCAAAATGAATATCTTGGATGGCTGCCTGTTACCTGGTTTTGTAGGTGAAATAACGAAATAATGAGATAGTTCGAGTATATCAAATTCACCTAATGCTCCAGTGACCCGAGTAAAAACTGTCGATTTTATATTTGCTATCTTAATATTCGATGAGAAACTGATGCCGCTTTCGTGAAGAAGATCTGACCGATTGCGGAAAGTCTGATTTGTATTGGTTTAGCAAACTGGCCCTTCTTCAAAACAATGGTTACCGTCAAAACTGTTCACACTGTACAAATAACAATAATTACTACCAGGACAAGGGTAAGATATAACATTTTCTGCTGACCCATTTCGGAATTTTAGCATGCCAGTGCTCATATTTCGATCATGAAAGTATAATACATATGTAGCTCCATCAGCAATGTTTGTTAACCTGATTGTAATAAACCGAGATGGACATTTTAACCAATCACTTTAAGTTAAAACACATACATTGATTGCTTTAATTCTTAATTGCTTGCTAACGCAATTTGCAATGAAGCATTGAGTTTTGCGTAATTATGCTGAACGGTAGTATTTTATTGTATTCTTAACATGAGCCATGCCATATTGTTTATCTGATCGAAGGAAATTATTTTAGCTATCAAGTGTATCGTTATTCATGCATGTCCATTTTGTGTTTGGCTGTTATTGCAAATTTCTACATCCCTGAATTTAGTAATTTGGTGAAATCCCAAGCTCTATGGCTAGGTACCAAATATTTTGGGGACTAAGTGATGCTCTAGGGGACGGGCTAATGTTTGCATATGTATGGGAAACTGAGCATATGGTGGAGTAATTTCTAGAAAGTATAGGTAACAGGCATAGGTAGCAGGCAAAGAGAAACTGTAATTAACTTACAATTCAATTGGCAAGCAAAATAAGCAAATAAAGAAATTTACCGAATATTCAGGAGTGGTTCTAATTCCTGCTATAGGTTGTTACTGTTCTATTGCAATATAATCCATACTGCTCATTTAAACTTCTAAACGAGGAATTTCTGTAGAATATAATTTGCAATAATTGTTCGCTTGATGATGGTTCCAAACATGAATTATTACTACATATGGGGAGGGCGCATTAATTAATCAGTTAATAAATGCTTGTACCAAACATAGTTTCACAATAAGATTGGTGTGAGGAACAAGGGAGGGGACCTGTCGCCCATGATAAGGGGAGATTAATTGTTGTGGTTGTTAGGGTATTCATTTTATTAAAACATAGAAGAGATACATATTCATAATTGGTAGTCCTTGGGCTTAGCAGTCATCGTCACTGAAGAAAGGGTGTTATCGGCAAAATATTATCGGTGGCTAATTGCAGATGAATGTACATGTGATCACGGCTATCAGCGTCTGATATTGAAAGATGTGACACGATGGGCAATGATTCTGCAGTTCTGCATGTGGGTAGCGATTCCCAGTGAGTAAATTGTGCTGAAGCCCCCACTCTGTAAGTAAGCCAAGCTGCAACAAAGCAACACTTAGGATTATCTCTTAAGTGAAATCCCAAATGGAAAGATTCAAAAATAGTATGACGAAGACCCTTTATTTAACGAACATACCTGTTGTTCCAGATTTGTCCTCTGTTGTGCGACATTTGATTCAGATTCTGTAATTTTAAGTGCGTAAGAAAATTAAATTGGTTTAAATTTGTATGAATGCTTGACTACACTACTCCACGACTTGTTAGATATTCTACTAACTTTGTGGTGTAGCTTTCTGGGCATCACTCGGTGGTGTTTCTGATTGCGCTACAGTTTGAAACTGTGCTATGCAATAAGAATATTCTTCCACGAAAAAGATCGCCCATTTATTAGTCGGTGAGCTGCAGTTAAGTGGGTTGTATTGTATTTTCACACGTTTGCTATGTAGGGAGGGACACAATTGAAACAGATCAGGTATTATCACGATTCGATTCAAGTTCAAATTCAACTCCTTCAGATTCTCCGAATGCTGCACGATACTTGGTAGTTGAGTTAATCTGTTGTTGGCAAATTGTAATTTTCTCAGGCCTGTAAATGATACGAGATAGTTTCTGTCTATACCACAATTTCCAATATTATTGTTATGAATATAAAGACGTCTCAATGTTTGATGAACTGCAGCAAAGTTAGGAAAACATGACAAAATGTTATCATTCAAATGAATGGTAGTTAGTTTTGTTCTTTCAAATGAATCTTCAGCGATTGTTGACATGTTGTTATTGTCCAAGCTAAGAGTTGAGAGTTTTAGATACGGCTTTAAATCTTTATTCGTTAAGCTTGTTAGTTGATTGCCAGTTAGGATAAGTTTTTTAACCTGTGGTCCATTCGATATGTCTTTACGAACTAATTCCCAGGCTCTGATATTTCTTCTTCTCATATCACAAACATGACTCTCTTTACAGAATACTGCTGTGCTCCGTGATAATAATATGTCCGAAGAAATGAGACAAAGCAAAATGACAGGATTCAACATGTTTGATTGCATTCTGTATTTCCACTTGTTATAATATTCAATATTTCAGTCCAGTTTGGTAGGAGATTTCGTGACATTTATGCACAATGCAGGCAATGCAAATGTTCAAAATAGTTATCTGTCGGTCTCTTGTCAGCATTTGCTTCACATTACCTTGGTTAAATTAACACAACCTTAAGTATTGAGTTACAGTCACATTTATGAATCATAATTGCTAATACAATTCATGTGAATGCTTTTTGGCCATAGAATTTTTATCATTTACAAGCAATATACACAACGATTAACGTCCTTGAGAACAATCAAAACATTCGAGAACAATCATTTTTCAATTGTTAATTTGCAGTAGCACAACTTTTTTATACATTCCAACTGATTTGCCATATTTAGTATCATATAATTTCGTTTAATTTGATAACTAAGGATCTCTTTGAGACTTGCTGACACGGCACATGACAAATGTCAAACAAAAATATAGAAAAAAACTATATTGTAATAATTATAGAAATTTTCATGGAATTTATAGACATGTGAAAACAAGACATGTCATTTTTATGTTGGTTGGTTGTGTCAGATAAAAGAAAATAGTTACACCTACACAGCCAGATCAAATAGCATACTTTGTAACCATGATTTAACCAACCCTTGATAATTCATGAATATTGCCTACTTGTTATGAGACTTCATGAACCAAATAAAGTGTTCATACTTTGCAGTACAACAATAAATTATTGTGTAGATGGGGATGAGGAATGAGCAATAGCCTGAAACGCTTATTTACAGACACCACTGTTCTCGATATGATAGTTTAAACTGGGCAAAACGACATTTAATTTGAAACCAACTAACCTAATATTGGACCTAAAAAGTATTTACCCACAAAAAAGGTATATTAATGGCTTAACCGAATCCATATACATTGGCAATATCCGATGTGGTTGCAGTATCCACTCTCGTATTAGTTTAGATATAGACATTTGGAGTTGCCGGATTCCTGTCAAATCATTCTGTACTATTCGTAAGTACAACATGTTGTAAGAGCAATATGGCCCAAATAAAGGTTAATTTTAGTTCTGTTATAAGGTAGGATTAATGTGTCTGAATTTGTCACCGTCAGATTTACAAATTTTCAATATCATTAAATGTTTAGTTTATTATCAGCTTGGCTCTCACGTAGAGTAGTCATGCCAATAGTGGGTACGTAACAACGTAATTTGATATGGACGAAACTTTAGCAATATTTGATCAATCCAGGAATAAAAGCTATTTCTATGTAGCAACTGTAATAATCTTTCGAACCATGACATATAATAAATAAATTACAAGCTGAATAAGATTTAAATGAGCAATTAAAAATGTCCAGGCCCGTCTAACATGGTCATTGTTGCTAATCATAACCGGAAATATCAGCAGCAAAACATTCGAGAATTTCAAATATACAATTTTGAATTAAATAATGTATGACAAAAGATGAACAATTGTCTACAAATATCTTTCAACTATATTTACTGTATTTATTTACCAACCGACTATCAGGCTAGACCTTGTTTTACTGTATAAACAAATAAACTATTGATTAATAACATGAAATAAGAATAAATTAACATTCAGACATAATGCTTATTCATGTTATCAATTGTTTATTGCTAGTTTTATACACAGTTTCAATTCATGATAATTACTGGGTCTTGGTCTTCAGCAGTCATTGTAGCTTCAGATGTTGTATATCAGGGATAATAGTTATGTTTCTGATCGATTAAATACAATTGCTTACTGATATTTGTCAACACACTTTCGCACTAAAGCTGTTCTTGTGTTTCAGAGCCTTCCCATTTTTTCTATATCACCGATAGTGTGCTAGCGAAATACAGAATGTAAATAACAAATACACAGAATGAAAGAGAAACGTAGATGCCGCATTAACTGTCGCATCAGTAGCACCGTTCAATTTCGGTAATTTTACAGCTTCAATCTCAGTTATTGGCATCGTACCAGACATGGATTTAGTGTCATTTTCAATTTCGGTTTTAATTTCAAGATTCAGTGTTGTCTCTGGTGCGACGACACTCCCATCGAGATATTCATCTTGAATTAAATCAAAACACTGACCTGCAAAATACATATAACACATCCATAAAGTCTATATTTGATCAAACTCCTTTACTATTGCATAATCTAAATGAATGTATCTAAATTCATGTTAGATTATAAAGTGCTACTCACAATGATGCATACTTGTCAGGCCAGTCTTGCAGATTTGCAATATGAATATTCTTATTGCAAACATAATATCTGCTTAGGAATGAGAATGCCCATTTATTTTCTGGCGAATGGCAATCAAGCGGATTATAGTGTATTTTGACATTTGCTTTCTCAAGAAACGGACACAGATTAAGCAGATTAGGTATAACTACAATCCTGTTGTTCTGTAATAGCAGCTCCTTGAGGTTGTCTGAATAATGCACGATACTCGGTAATTGAGAAAGTCCGTCATTATAAAAATGTAATATAGTCAGCTTAGTAAATGACACAGAGTACTTTCTGGCTATACCGCAATACATTATACTGTTGTTATGAAAGTAAAGGTGTTCAATGTTTCGATGAACTGCGCTAAAGTTAGGAAAACATGAAAGCATGTTATCATTCAAATAAATAGATTTTACACATTGCTGCTCTGTTTAGTAATAATAAATCAGAAGAAATAAGACAAAGTAAAATCAAATGCTTCATTATACCTGATTGCATTACTGTCTTATTCAGTTTCCGGGAGATTGTGCGACATTGATGCCAAATATCGGCAATATTATGAAACACAATTGTTATATTTTTTACTTATTCCAATATGCTGTGCAACACCATGATTAAACAAAAACCTAATATATTGCATGACAATTATGTTATTGATTCCAGAGAAACATTCCTATTGCTAACAAGTCATTTAAAGGCAAAAAGTATCACCAAGGTGATAATTTCCTTGTTAACAATTGCAAAATTAACATGTGTTCCTGATGAAACTGTTTCCCTGAATGATGGATGGCCTTATCGAATAGTCTCGTGAAATCATTATTCCCCTGTGCTGTTGTTAGAGATATATCTAGTAAACATTGTTAATAAGTTAATAATGTGTATGCTAAATAACGTCAGAAAGTATATAGAATAAAACTAAAACAGTTTTTGCAACATACTGACATCTAAAATGAACCCTTTAGCTGGAAAACCCAGATGATAAATGAACTATGGGTACTTTCTCAGAGAATTGTAATTATGTGGGTATTATCGTGTGTGTATATGTGTTCTTAACACATGTAAGGGCAAGGCAACGACATGGGCAAGAACTGTACATTTTCACAGATCAAGCACCTTACCCCGGAATGCGTGTCAGAGATGCTTGAAAAGGTTGAAGATTCACACAAATATACAAAGAAAACAAGAGTAATGGATTAACAAAGATGCTCCCTCAATTGTGAGTATGGTGTCGTAACTAAACGATGCCAGAAAAGAAAGAGACCTAGATGTAGCAATACCAAGCAGAATTAATGACATGCCCATTGTTGGAGATCAAAATTGCAGATAGGTCTGGTATGCCCTATCACTATTATATTAATTTCCGTTCTTAAATTATTACTAACAGCTATAAAAGGGGTCATATTCTGCGGTTTACATATATTACAAGTCTCTTGGTAAACTTATTATGGCTATCATGTTAAAGCAAGGTTGTTCTTCCCATATGACAATAAGGAAGATTGCAGAGATGGACTGAAATCCGAAAATGAATAAACCGCTATATGCTGCAGCGTGATGATATTTTATGAATAATAAATTATGATCGAGTGGAAGAAAAAATTATTTTGCTGTTATACATACAGAACGATCAATAGCTATTCACAGAAATTGATTCAAAGTGGAGAATAACAGATATATTAATTTCAACTGATGGAAAGTGTAACGTCTCAAATAAAGTAGATTCGGGGATAGGTTTTCTTCGTTACGATAAATTATGACGTGAGTTATTCTTACTTGAAGATTTGATGTGCATTGGTTAAGACGCAAGAATAAACCGTAGCTTGAGCAGACATCAGTCTTTTTACAGTTTATTTAGTTTAAACTGAAATAATATAACATCATATATATAACACACAGTATTCAGCAATCAATAAACACACCAATCTATCACATATCTCACGTTAAACAACAATCTAAGTACATGTATACAATGTACATACCTCAATGCAACTATCACCTTATCTTTAATGAACAACTTCAACATAATATCTTGTATTTCACTAATTTAACTTCATATATTAAATCTTCATCTTCATACAAACACTTTCGGCATCCCCTTCAAGCGAATATTTAAACCCCACATCCCGTATCCTAGCAACCCCTCCGGTTTCACAGTAGTACAACCCGTGCAACTACTAACAATTATCTGAGATGATCGTAAACTACTTAAAACAATTAACATTCTGATAACCACATTAATTACCGCGCTTCAGAAAGAGCAATGTCTCTGCGTCCCTTGAATAAATAATTCGAAGGCATTGGCGGCATTGTCGCATTAAGCACATTAAAATTCATTATCTTAATGCCCGTTATATTCCATACTAGTTCTGAAAAGGTTTGCCTGTATTTAAAGTTTAAAGAGCCAAACCTGAAAAAGCCAGCCCAAAGTTGAAGTGGCAGTGTGTTTGCTGTGTGTTCTGGGAACTTTTTTCCAGCTTGTAATCTTCCCTTCTCCCCAAACTATCCTGTGTATATGTGACGGCATTGCTCTTCACATGATGAATAACCATCAATTATATGAGATATCAATCAAAACGTAATAATGTTTGAATGTCGGCATATGCTAAATGTATCAGATACAATATGCATGGTAATATTAGGTAGATGTTATTTTGAACTACGCATTAAGTATTAGCATTTGCACATTGAAAATTATTAAGTAAACTAAGTAAGAAATTATATATCTTATATGAATGTTTATGTATAGCTTCATGATTGGAAATTTGTCTGATAAACTTAATTATGCTTGGTATTTACTGAAACATTCGATGGACAAACATTGCATATTGCACAGTCGTAATGAATATTAAACATAGATGTAGAATGATACATGGGAATAAAATCAAAATATCGTTTGTCTTACTAACTGCAGTGGCAATAACTGTACCATTTCTGATTGTTCGTCCAGGCTCTGAGCTAGGTAAATAGAGTGTTTAGTGCAGTAAACATTTAGGTTATTCTACCTCGAATGCCATTTACCATGGATCACAGGATCAATGTATTTTAACTCTGAATTAAAATCTTTTAATCAAATAGATAGATAGTCCAGGTACAGAAACACAATAGTTAACTTTAACATGCAAGCATTCAGATATGTTAAGTTGTCCGGAGAGCGTTGGCAATAGTTATTTATCTATTCATCCATAGTGTTCATGAACATCATCTCTACAGGCATTCGTGACATTGAATCAATTTATCTGACTAGTAGGCACATCCATCCATATGTATTTACTTTACATTAAAAAATATAATATATTTCCAAGGTAATACTAGTGGGACATTCACCTCAGGCATCATGGGATCTTTGGTAACAGGTGAAAGTAGGATTATGTATAGGTTTCAATCAGGTGCCACTTACTAATATTAACTAACCATATTGATAATTGCGATACAATGACAAAATCATATCAGACCATACAAAATATGAATTTGAATTCTATTCAAACACATCATCATTATATGATATCGCCTTTACATATTTAGTGAATGCTCTGGATCGATCGAATATTAGCCCAGAAATCGATGGCAAACCATCGGCCGAGACGCAATTTACTGTGAGAGAAACTAATTCTTTACACCCACTGAATAATTATTCAGGTAAATGTATGTGTGACGTGGTAATATATACTTCTTTATTTGCATTAGATACAATGAGACACAGTTGTGAACATGGGAGACTACTTCTTAAACGTTTCATATTAAAATAAATTACAGAGTAGATATGAGATAGGAGACACCATGTATTAGCAAATGAATATGTCCCTCTGAACAAACAAATTATACTTGTGTCTACAATTGAACGAGGGTTTTAACCAATCACATATAAATTATCTTACAGTCAAACCCTCTGCCGTTTCACAGCGGGCATTAGAGACCAGCTGGAATTGGAGTAAACTGAATTTAAGTTGCATATTATATCATAATAATAAGGTACTCTTTGTCAGACCACACAATAGTCTGGACGCATGCAGACTGGCCTGTGAGAAGGAGAGGTCATTCGCCTGCTGTAGTGTAGAGCTATTCTTTAAAAACGGCCAGTGTCAACTTAGCAATTTTACAATGAGAAGTGTGAACACAGAAGAGCAGAGCCACCCGTGTCATGTGGATGTCTGGTTCTCTGAGAAAAGTGTTACCGAGTCATGTCAGTGAACCATCGAGGTCATAGCACGTCGCTACCATGTTTTCAATATGATGTACGCAGAGTGGTTTCTATGAAATGTGGTCAACTTACTAGACATGGCGTCAATAAACATTTAAAATGACAAATCGGTTTGTTTGCGAATGCGGATTAGAATTTTACATCATTATAGCATTTGGAATATTTTTCCTTCTGTAATTTTGAGAATAAAAATGAGGATGATACGATATTTTCTCATGTTTAAAACGCTAGCCATATCAGTCGATAATGGAACGAGTATTTCCTCGCGCAGCACGCCTGACATAGTTGAATTGCTGTTACTGTCCAAATTAACATACGAGAGACTGGTACCACTGTAAGTCCATGTTGATTAAACGTGTTCGCTGATTGTTAGCTAAATCAAGATAGCTAAGCCCCGATACAATTGATTTTTTTTTCGTACTGAATCCCAGCTTGTAATATTTCTTTTTTTCAGTTTACAATAAGATTTTGTATTACACATTGCTGCTGTGCTTCATCATAGCTGATTGCATAACTGCCTTGTTTATTATCCCCGGAGACATTGATGCCGAATATCGGCAATAATCGTATGAAACACAATTTTTATATTTGTTACTTGTTGAAGTTATTCTAGGTAAAAAACACGAGGCCAAAATATTCTTCAGAATACTTAATTAACGCACGATCATTGACGAAAATGTACAACGTTTGAAGTGTTCGGAGGCTTCTGACTAACTACAGTATTTTAAATTTCGAATAGGTGCGTTAGAATATTGGCAGTTACGTGATAATCAAATGATAGAGATAAAATGATCTCTGACCAATTACATTAATCCGCCGCGAGTAACATCTGACCGGTGTGGGTCACTCAGGTGTGACCGCGAGCGGCGTCACTCGCATCGTGGTGCGGCAACCACGCTGTGACAAACACCAGACAACTTAACACGACATAAACAAAGACGAATACATGTTAAACAAGAATCTCAATCATTCACGATAATCTTTATTGTTCAACATTACTATAATATAGACCTGTGTTAATAGTTTTTATTTTATCACACATTAGCAATGATAAAACATTCGTTTCTAAAAAGACATTTATTCTTGAAAACATTAAGGCATGTTTAGATTACACTTGATAAACCTGTGAACAAAATAAGGAACTTTATAGCCCTACTTAAAGGGCCCGTGATTAGAATACCGGAATACGTTAGATATTTCCAATTTAAAGATCTGTGTACAATCTTCGTTTTCTAAGCAACTGTTTCACCTGTGGTTTTATATACGCATGACTTTTACAGCAAGTCGCAATTCTGTATATTGTTCATCACAAACCAATTGCAAATACATTATTAGCACTCTCACGGAAAATAAATGCAGAGGAAAAGGTATTGAATCTCTGCTTGCTTAATGGTCTTGAACCAGATTGTCCTTGTTGGAAGGAAGCACCCTTTAGGGATGTTTATTTTGATAATTGTGACCATTGATATTACTGTTTTATCAATTCTGTGTGCATTTGAATCACCTGCTAGATAGAGGACACATGATCAAACATTAGATGTCAATATTGCAACTTACATACTAGATGTTATTTTGAGAGACCCAGTAGACCAATTGTTACCAAGCATTTCCTTCATTTTTCGTCTTCTAGATTACAAACTTACATGGACACTTGCAATATTTGTGACGATAATTCGTTTTGTATAACCAGGACCGGGACTAATAGCTCCTTTTTGGAAAAAAATAATTAATCAACAAGGCCCTTAAGATTAATGATTTGGGACATACAAAAGTAATAAATTTAAACAGAATTTTCAGCGATATATATAACTATCCATAGACTGCATAAAGTCGGTGAATCTTGTTCGAATTGAAATTTACAATGGCTAGAATTTTCAACCGGGAAATACTGAAGCACACATGCGGCTCCATCTTCCAATACCCTGGTGTGCCTCCCTCCGTTGATGTTCTAACTTACCAAAGTTTTCAGAGTTCTGCAAAACTGAAAGACCTTTCATTACATATGAGTGCAAGTAAACCTTTTATATCGAATTATTGTTTTATCAGATAATTCAAATAATTATGTATAATTTTATATAATAAATGTCGGCCGGAGTAGACGTATTAATTCGTCGTCCTGAGAGTTGGTTTGTTTTAGATAATATTGTAAGGTGAATTATTCCTAACATATTCACCATCTGACATTCCTATATAACTATACATGTATCAATCACTTTTGTTTCTAGACGTACTTTCTGTTACTCCCCGCCTTCGTTTCAAACCCTATGAATCACTTTTGTATTTCCGATCATAAATGTTGCACAAACTGATGGACCAAAGCATATCTGCTGTTTTATGTCAGCTGTTCTCTCGATCTGTACTCACATTTCTCCGGCGATCAGTTTATAAATACTTATAAATACTCATTCTGGGGTGCAGCTATTTTACAGAGAGAAGCCGCTGGTAAGGAAGTTCAGCCAGGTGACAACCTTGGTATTAAACACAAACTAAACAATTGGCATTTTTAAACATCCTATTGCTCTCCGCTTTCTAAATATGTCAGTAAAAACAATGGCCGATTGTATTGCTTCCATAATATTTGTAATTATTGATGTAAGTGATGTAACATACAATCATAAAATCTATAGACTGGTCAATGAGTCCCAGAGTAAAATTATTTTAAATGGAGGGATTCAGGGCAACGAAACCCAAGACACTAAATTAAGGATAAAACTGTATTGTATGTATTGGTAATGTAAAAGGTTATGTATTTGTCATACTTGATGCGAACAGCAGCAGATGATAAAAGTTTGCTTGTCAATATGATGTATGTAATATCAATACCATTAACATAAGGAATTCGTAACAATGTGTATATCCACTGGAAACTTAACAAAAGTGATGAAATCGTTTCGTTTTCAATGGAACGATCGAAACCATGAATTTGCTTTGATTGTTAATGAAGACATGAAGTGGCTGGAAATGCTCAAATGATTATACAAGTTCGGTGAATGGTGAAAACATTCCGAAAAACTATGTGATTCTAAGCACAATCTACAACAAGAAGACAATTTATTTTAAGTCACATTTCAATCGATTTCCATAT
>JAXGGS010317727.1:7327-20296 GCA_035585475.1 Armandia brevis
TTTGCCGGAAAGCAATTGAACGTGTTGAAACGTTTTTGTAAACACACTTGAACGGTGTGAACCCGAGTTCACATGGATTTGACGAGATCTTTGAATGTTGATTTCCCCATTTGGGGATTTAAGGGCCATTTAAGGGATCTATGCGATTATGTTTACAAATAATTGATTGTGCTTTTATTGTCACAAGTATTAATAATCCTCGATTTGTTCAATGCAAATTTGTAATTTGTGCTGTATAGTTTGTACTTTATATGTATTGAGAAAATTGTCGATGTTTTCATAGCATTGAGCATTAATAAATGATCGGCATAGACATACTTTTTGTCACTGGAATTTACCTTATTACTGATACACGTATAACGTCATGTTTAGTATCGTTTCACTTACTTTGTATCGATAATGCATGTTATTCTATATATATAATGACAAATTTTGTATATAATCAGTAACTTAAAAACAAGTCATGTTAGAATGCAGGTTGAATCAACAGGGCACAATTATTAGATTTGTTGAATTATTGTAACTGATACCAGTTGTTGGTAACAATGCTCGCTCAGACAATGTGAGCATTACCAACAGACGATCGTTTCTCCCATGGTCCTACAGAATCTTCCGAATAATCACACGTGTTATTTCTCTCTACCCTCGGGCTGTACCGCACCGACCCTCCGCCCCGGTAGCTCTGCTGTCCGAGAGACTCGGCATCCTCAGGTGCTTGCAAATTATCAAAAACTCTATCCAGAGTTTCCCTGTTCGAATTTCCGTCTCTTGGGTTTGCATCAGCCGAGAGCGGAGACAGATTTATCACGACATCACTTTGTTCGGGCTGCGGACCAGATGGAAACAATGGCTGATGTACTTCAGGTATGTCTAAACTAACCTGCGTGAACCCGTCACTGGGCTCCAGCGGCAGTCTCAGTGTTATGGCGGGAAGAAACTCGGCGTCAGACGATAATTCGTCATCGTCGTCGGTTGTTGAGTCTATCGCCGTGTGAAGCGTCTTGGCAAAGTTCCTTAACGACTCGTCGAGGGAGATATCCTCCCGTATGGTGCCCTGCCTCGTGCCGCTCTGTGCCCGCATCACTTTATTCTGCTGACTAATCGTATCGCGGGACAGATGACCGAGAAACACGTGCTCCTCATCGTCTGACGTTTCCTCGGCGTGATCCTCCTGTATGGAAGTGAGTCCCTTGTCGGCTCCCCTCACAGGGTAGAAACTCCGGCCGGGGTCCGCATCTGCCGGAGTAAACGCTGACCTGGGGCTGCCACGTCGGCTACCGGATAACGCCGACCCGATGATCTGCAGGAAGCTCTTCCTCCTTGTCACCAAGTCTTTGGCGGGGGTTTTAGCAACCACCGGTATCACCGCCTCCTTTAAATTGCGCCAATTCTCCCGCTTCGAGTTCTCCTGCAGAGTGGGAGACATCTCGATGAACTTTATGATTTGTCTCTCCGTGTCTCTGTCTATCTCCTTTGGCTTCAGGACCACGTGGGATCCGATCATGAACACAATAGAAAAGCCGTACAGAAGAACAACGGCGATGATGAAAGAACTGGCACCGACCGGATCACTCTCCTGCGTCGCATTAAGCGCCACGTTCTTCAAGGTTAGATTCTGCGCCATCTGTGGATGTGAATCAGGTGCGACAAACATTACCCCGGTTAATGTCTCATTCCAATCGGTAATAAACTCTATATCTGCTCGGAAAGCACCCATCTTGAAGTCAGTGTTTAGCAATTTCAGCGGCATGAACTTTTCTTACCCTATCATTCTTTCAACCGTGTCAATAATACGGTTTGAGTCTCAACTGTATCCAATATCAGAAACAAATACGATATTTCTGGTGAAACATCGGACTTATGAATCGAGACCTTAGGCGAACTATTTACTCCTTTAAACGACTCGTCCCCGTATATCCTGACAGGAGGGGATCGCTGACACAATGACACTCGCTAAATTAATACCAAATCAATAGTTCTCTTTGGCATCGGATCGGCTCCCCCATGAACACAGACACTGCACGAGGCACGGGATTCGTGTCCCCCATCGTGTGCCAGCCCATTTCAAGTCGCCATTCCTCACCGCCAAATTATAGCCATGTCGGGCACAATGGGAATCAATATCGCCATAAAAAAGCACGTGGCTCGTTCTGAAGAAATTCCGAGTTTTATGACCGATTTACGTCCTCCTAAGCTCCACGTCAGCGCGCTTATGAAGTTTGCTCCTTCTTTTCACCAGCTATCGTACCATCTCTCCGACCTAATCGACCTCTGTAATCGGGAGGCTCAATCACACCGCGCGTGTGATATACCGGATTTAGACGCAATTGTTTAAGCTGATCCGATAATTTACTATGTCTTTATCCGCGCCTGATCCTGTAAATCCAGCCGGTGGCAACTTGCGCAAAACAACGGATTCTTTGAGACTGAAGTTTCAGGGGCAGACGACAGAGGAGCCGGCGGGAGCTTCGGAGAGAAATCCCCTAGCTCAGACGATGGTCCATGAGCGCCCACAGAGGGGGCTGTGTATCTGCAGGCACCAAGGGGCGGGGCTATCGTTTAACTGGTACTGAATCAGAGAGTTAGCCTTGCTACAGCAAATTTTGTTAGACAATCTTACTAGATATCTGGCTCTTTTTCTGAGTGGCTATCTAATCTTACGCGTAGATGCATGCTTCTGAATCAGTTGCTGTGTGGCTGTCAAACTTGATGCATGATTAGGATCCAGCATGGTATTTGCTGGCCTTCGATGTCCTGACAAGCTTGGAAATATCCTTCAACACATATATACGCTTACCTATATTCGTTTGTACTTTTTCTGGAAGCCTAACAACAAAAATTAGTCTTTCTGTTTTCCTGACTCCAAACGCCCCGACTTGTAAAAAACATTTCTCAGTGTGATCGTTGATGCTTGGCAGATTAAATTACATGCGCAGGAATAATTGGCTCCCTATATTTAAATACGTCAGTACCCGTCAAGAATCCTAGATTTCCAGGAGCCGACGTGATCAATTAAAATCAAATATTTGGTGCTCCTATGAGCACTTAGTTACAGCGCTTTGGTTATGTGAAAGAGTGTAAACCTTAATTTCTAAATCTTATCAAGACCTATTGAATCCGTTTATTTTCAATTCAATACCAAGCCAGTGATTTGTCAGGGTGTTGAAAACGTGACTCCTTTATCCGCCCAAACGAACTATTGGCGAGACACCCATTTGAATACATAATCGGTAATCAAAATCAGATTAAATTTCTTGTGTATAACACTGTTGTGACAAACACAACTGTGTACTTATAATTAGTGGGGCATAAACGAGAAGTTACATTTATCATTATGTCATTAAATAGCCAAAGTTTGTTCAGGTGTTTCTAAAATTTTGTACAACTATATATCATTTTCTGACGATCGATTTTCGGTATACATAACTTGAATGATCTGGGAGTACATTTGGCGTAACCGAATTCTTTTAACTGGAAATTTGCATATATCCCGTAGGCAATTGAATTAGTTATCAATTCTTATGTGGAAATTGTATATTTCGTGATCAGATTAGATTAGATATTAATCAATTCTGTGGTACCTCCCATGCGGCGAACTGCTAAAGTAGGTCATGGGCACGGCTCCTTGAGACGCAACGAGTTTCTAAATTGTAGTTTATGAGCGAGCTGTTTCTCGTGTATTTCGTGCTAAGCATGCATCATCTCCACAATAAAACATGAGTAGCGATTATATAACAAAGTGATGCCTCAATGAAGGTCAATGCACTAGCTAACGAGTTATCTAATTGCTCGGTAACAAGCGAACCTGCGGAAGACGGTATCGACATTCGCTCAGTCATCAGTACCAATTTAATTACAGCATATCGATGGCAACAAATATAAAATATAACACTTAAAGGTAGAGAGAGGCGGTGATCGAGATTGCCGGGACAAGCATTTGGCAGTAAGGAAGTTGTGGAGTAGTCAATTAAAAAGATTGACTAACTGAGTGCTTGACACGTAGTAGTGTATGGCGAGTAGTAATACATATCAGAAATAAAAAGGTGTTTCATTATCAACGTCAGGGAATCAATGAATATCTAATTAGTATATGATTAATTATCTAAAACAGGGCTACTGTTTTATCAAACTGTTTCAAGTTCTAGACCAAAGATTCGGATTTAAATTTTGTTTTACACAACCATAATAAGATGACGTTTTCCATGTTGATGGAAGCTAGTGGTTTTATTGCCATCGGCTATTCCTATATTTTACATTTACTCTATTTTTCTTTTGTTCTGCCAAAACAATGATGAAGACCCATTTTGAGTAGCTTTGTGTTAGCATTTGTTTTACATGATTGATCCTGATTAGACTTAAACCTGTCTTTCTTGCAACTTTGCTGGAATTATATCCAAATGATATCGTTGCCTACTACACTCACTGTAGATTTACCGGAGGTCCCCAAGTTCACAGGCTTTAATTGTTATCTCTTTGCACCTAATCCTTAAAGGAACTTTTCTATTCTTAGTGCAAACGGCTGCTGAACAAATTTATACAAGACAAGCACGGCACATTTATATTTACGTGTTAAATATGCTCCTTTGTCAACTTTCAAAATAAATAAATCATATTGCGTAAGTGCAGCTAAATATGCCAGACCTTAGTTCACACGTTATTCACCAACATTAAACAGTGTCATTAAAACGACAAAACTAACCACTGTGATCTTTACATGATTTCCTACAATGTTTGTGCGCCACAACTTCTACAGGATCTCGGTGCTTTGGCATCGTTGCGTGTGGCCAATGCTTTCATTAATTAAACGCAATTATTCATAACTCTTAAGGCGCAAAAATTACAACTATGGATACCTATTTGGGGACTATCGATAGAAAGTAATACTGTTAAGAATTTGCAAGACCTCCTGCGTAGATTGACAGAAAAAGGAAGCTCATAGGAATTGAACTCGATAGTTTCTTTCGGGTTTAACATAACAGTATTAGTTCGCGAGGGCATTGAAACCGATATCAATCTATTCTTTGATTGAAATATGCGCTGCACTTGATATATACAAAAACTCTTTCGATGGCTTACACAGTGACTGAACGTGCATGAATGAATGAGTATTGACAAACGTTTATCTGCATACGTAATAGACTCCTTGTCCAATCGCATTTCACGTTTCCACTATTTCTCATTGACTGGAAGCACAACATTTGGACACAATCGGAGTGTCATGGAAAATACCACATGCCATCATTGGCGGGTGACTTTGGCTAGGGTGTGGATGATCAGAATATTAATTGAGGAATTTTTAGCCCAAGATATTTGCAACGTGACATGCATTGCAAGCGGAAACCCAGACAGCTGTAGAAAGTAGGGAGGGTAGGAAGTACATCCTTCGAGATAACTAGACCTGAACGGTTTCACGTGATCAGGTAAGTAATCGATATATGTACAAGGTTTATATATGTATCAATTTTTGTAATCTACACATTCTATTATCGTTCATTTCTTTTCTTCACTGCGATTATTTATTAGTTTGTAATCACATGTGTGCTATATGTTATCATATTGTACTGTGTCATTTTCTACTTCGGTATCAATAATTTTGAAACCCATGTCATGAGGGAATAATCGATAAAAGGCTCAAGGTATGGTATTAAAAAGATACCTTTGTCGCACCGATACAAATTGAACTAGCCTCGTCGTCAGAAATTTATTTTTAAAATCTTATTTCACAAACATGAACAAAATCTCTGCAGGAACATGTTTGAAACTTTCAACCCCGACACAGGAATATGAATATAGAACTTTATGAATGAGACTTAAAGGTTTGTAACATTTGCTCAAGTCCCAAGGATATCTATTTACCCATATTTATCAAAGTCAACAAACATCAAATAAAGGTAAAGTCACATTTTTCTCCCCTTCGCACGATATATCTCTCTCTCAATATTGATTCCTTAGTGGAGGATTCATCGGTTCCCATTCGATTATTGCACTTTGACAACAGGTTAATGCTCTTCTGCAAACCAATCAATGCGCCCATTCGTATGTAAATGGTTATATCACATCAATTTAGTCATATGTATGACAAAGTGTAGCTTAAAGATCAGGAGGGGTGAACCACAACTGACTATTCAGTTGGATTAACCACACATTGCATATATATACACACACGCATATATATAGGTAGTTTCTGTCTGAGTTTAGTCACCGTCAACCCACGTGGTTTAAATTGTCCATAATGTTGGATTGCTAAGACGGCATGAGCTGTGTCATCATCGATCATGTTTATCGTAGATTACTCTTCCGCGATGGTAAATGGTGACAACGGGTTATGCATGGGTCACTGAGAACATTCATCTAATACAATATCAGGGCAATAGTTGAGCACGTTATTGACATCGATAAGAAATGTTTGATTACAGCTGTTTTTTTCTATTAACCATGGGCCAAGATCAACATGATAAATAGGTATTGAGCAAGTTAAACTTCGCGATAACTCATTACCTTATACAAATATCAGTGTAGCTGTTGGTTGACATATGTGTTGCCTCGTTCTTTTTTACAATGTCTCAAAAGTCGCGACAAACTGTCAAAACTCAACCTAATTAAGCAAGCTGTTGATTGTCATTCACAGTTAAGTAACTATTTGATTATTTAATAACGAGGTATAGGAATTAATGATAAGGCGGTCACAGTTGTCTTTTGTCCGCCCTTACCCCCACGATGACCGATCACTTCGCAGATCAAGTCAAGCATTGTTCAAGTCAATCGGTGCAGAAACTCAACACATACTTCAATTAAACTTGAACTGCTTAAAATCGGACCCCACGTATGTCGAGTCCCAGTAACAATCGCGTAAGCTCCAGGATTAAGATTTCTTTTTGGACCTGCAGAAAATGCTGGAGTGAGTGAATTTTCTGGCCTGATTCCCGTCGCGAACCGGAAGATTTGGGACTTTAACTTTCCAATTGTATCAATCCCGCTTATCCGTCCCATTCTATTCTTATATTTTGGAATTGAAGCATTTAAAGTTATTGGGCCATTGGTGTGTGAGAGAATAATCTTCTGCAGTGTGTTCTTGGATGACTTTCGGAATGACATGCATGGTCACAATTATCTTGTACAAGCCCTAACCAGCACGTGTCATGTATTTGTAACGATTGAAGTTCTCAAGGTCAAAATGTCACGATGGAGTCTCTATACTAATCTTCGGTAACTATAAGTTCTATCGTAAGATCAAGATTTAAATCACATTTTATCAGCATTTACTCAAGAGTTAAATCAATACTAAATTACACACCGAGCTAGCCGTCAAATATGTGTTTGCCTTCCACAATGCGACTCAAAACTATAATTATTTTAATGTTTCCTCTAGCCTTTGAGAATTAACCGCAATTACTCTGCTTAACACCGATAACAAACAAGTATATATGAGTAATTACAGTCTTAATCCGGAGCGTTGTAGATTGACCAGCGGGGGTTCGATTCGAGCCAGGTCTCCAGTGACAAAGACCGACGAAGAAACAAGGGTGTAAGAAACCGGCGAGTTATAGCGACCAACTTCGCGCTTGGCTAGGTCACAGCAAATCAATCATAAATAAGGCGATAGGATAAAACATAAGGGTCACAGTATTCTCTGTATATTGTGTATAAGATTTAGCGGATTAGCGGGTGGACGCTATGTTTAAGTCGGTATTAACCTCCCTGTTGTAGCCCATGGGTTAATGCGATCAAGTGAATTGGCTACCTGGATGGAAGACATATTCTAATCGTCGATAGTAGAGCAGGTACAATAATTACCTAACGTGTTCAAACGTAGGGTGCACATTCATTTTGTGTACCACAGTTAAAAGTAGCCGAAATTAGGGACCTTTTACGTGTGGTGCTTCAGCTGGCAGTGGCAGAAAAAGCCCCAGTTGCATATAGAACACTTTTTATGGCGTGCAGCTCGAGTTTTTTGTGATATAGGAGCCGCTAGGTAAGTGTACACGACTCTGGTTATTGCTTGTCCGGGAGTAAACGCCGGAGTTACAATTACCGGGTGATTACCAGCTCGTGGTGCTTAATGTCGTCTCACTTACATGTAGTCGTTTCTCACCTTCACCTAAGCGCTGATCTAATGACGGCCGCGCCGCCAGAACACGAGTTTTATTACTTCTGCCCCGGTTTATAATCGGGGAGAGACACGAGTTAAACCGAGACTAGATTCTCTCCAGGCACTGTTGATATACACGTCCTTGGCGGTGCTCTTTTTCTAATGTCTCACCTTTCAATTTCTAGGTCATACACCAATGATTTGATTACCATCAGAATTTGTGTCGTGAAGTATTTATTTTAAAACACTTAAAGCGGCGGGTGTGGCTGGGCGAGGTAAGAAGTGAATTTATGTTGCTCTGGCCCTCCTCCAACTCTCTACGTTACAATGCATGCTCGGCGGGCATATGGCAGCCACTGGCTCTGACTCACTGGTACCACAGGTAGATGCCGGGTGCCGATAGATAGGCAAGTCCTGGGTTATATCTCTCATGGTTTATACACACATAAACCAGAGTGGTTAGCATTACGTTTTTAATGTAGCAATTCAACACCGATTAGTCTTTTACTTTGCTTGTTCGCTGGCCTGTTTAAGTACTGCTTGATATTACAGGGTTGAAGTCGTTGCTGTTGTCAGTGACCTAATAGTGACCCTTGAGACCGAGGAACGCTATTTTTATTCCCCAGGGCAGAGAGTACGTCAATACCAAATTAGAATGCAAATCCAAGTGACTTAAAATGATGAAATATTATAGGTTAAGGAGAGGGTTAGAGGCATAAACATTGCGGATCCATTTTAGAAATTGCCCCCCAACTTGCCCCGCAATGTATGATGAAAAGGGCGTGTTAGTTATTTGTCGAATGTCTTAGACAGTCGAATTGTTATTTTTTGCTATTAAGAATCATGGAATTGAATTAATCACGGACGTAGGACGCCCTCACTGGTATTCTGAACCGACGAGAGGCCTATTTAGTACAGGTATAACCTTTTGAAATGCTGAGCTACTCTTCTGCTCACATGCCTGGCGACCCGATGATGATCATTGATGGCGGACACCAAGGTGCAGTGGGGAGCTCTCCCCGGTCCGGTGGTTCGCTAACCCCAGGAGGGCAGGGCGGGGGATGCGGGGTAGCCAACCGAGGCCTGATTGATAATCCGCAGGTGCTCAAAGAAAGAAGATGAATCGTGCCTCTGGGAGAATTTTAAACTGCTCCGGATACGCCTTGCTTACCGCATGCAGTCTACATGTATGTCACGGTGACTGAAACTATAAAGCTCTATAAGTATTAAGATATTTCAAGTGAACTCGGTTGCTGTTTTCCTTATTCCCTTACGTCAGAAGTTTAATACCAATTGATGCCCTGACAGCAAGACCAGTCACCTGTTTAAATCCCCGGATTTTGAACTGAACCCCACATGTTTGACTTTTTCGTTGTAGTTCGAAAGAAGATTACTATTTTGCTTTCAGCTTAATCGTGTATTCAATGAAGTCAGTCTTAATTGGGATTGGTAATCTTACTTGAAAACTCTAAATATTAAGCCAGGATGATTCCCAGGCCTTGTAAATGCGGGCTCTTTAATGGACTTTTGGTGAAATATATACGCGACACATATATGTATGCATGCTTGAAATGGTTCTTAAACTTGCTAAGACCATTCGATTGTCTACATGTTGCCTCCATCAGATTCACAGTAATTCAATAAACCTGTGGCCGGTCAAAAAACACAATTTTTCTGTATGGTGTCCTGTATAAGGTTTCCCAGGCGGTCTCCCTGGTGATTTATTCGATCCAACTTATGCAATTATGTTCTTGGCCGATGTTCACGAGACGTGTATCTATAATTGCCCGTGCACTTTCCCCCATTGCGCAGAAACCCCACCCAACCCAGATTGTACACTTGCTCCTTTCAAACACCCGGCCTCCATACATCATTACACACAGCAGGCATTCAAACATCGATGTCTATAGAATCATCAATCATTCGGTAGAAAAATATTTAGAGTTTTCCTCGGTTGTAGCTGTGATTTCCTGGCACATGTCAGGCATTTGGGCAGCGGTAGACAGGTACACGGACATCGCGAGCAATGCTGCGTGACGGATCAAAGCTTCAGGAGGCTGGCCCAGATGGGCAGTAACATTTTACCACTCAGTAGAATCCTCTTTGTTGTTTACCTCGATCATGGATGACCTCTTTCTGTCGGTCATTATTGAAATGTCAGAGAACGGGGAAGAACGCAATGTGATGCTAACATACCTGCAACCCCATTAACATGCTTGCCTGGCCTATTGAGGTCAGTAACTTGGCTCCGCTGTCTTCAGCTGCGAGCACCTGGGCAACTGTTGGAACCCGCTCAGACAAAAACTCCTCGAGGATGTGGCAGGGGTTCCCCCTTTTTTTCACTGTAGACCCGGCCTCATCACCTGCGAAACTTCCCCACTAAGCAGCCTCAGCAGCCTGCCCCGAGAGTTTCTGCCACCGCGCCGGTCTGAATCATACATCAATTGCTCCAACAGGTTACAGTCCGTTCTTCCACCATTCCACCTCGAACCTCACGTCTGTTTTTCGGCCCTATCAGCAGTGTTGAACTCTGGCAACATACAGGAGCTGACGAGTAAAAATGTAAATTAATGGTTTGTGGAAAGTTTTTGGAAGTTTATATGGGTCAGGCTTAGAAGTAGGTCACTTTTGAGCATTCACAGGAGCGTGTCCTCGCCAGAACAGCTACCTTCATCTCTCGGATTAGTGCACGCAATTGCGGCTCAGCAGGATCCTAAGCGTTGATCTTTCCCAAATGCCACCTAATTTCTGATCGATACAAAAGTACCTTATCTTGCTTCTTGGCTGTCAAAGAGGAAGGACGACCTCCCCGTTTCATATTAATCCCTTATCCTTGAAAAAGCCGAGGAGCCAGGCGAATCGACCATTTTATTGGTTCTCCTATTAGCTATGGTAATTAGGGAATATTTTATCCTAGGCAGCGATTTTTTTACTCGGTAAATCTCGGCGGGATTCCTTCATACCCCCCATGTTCCGGTCAAGGTCGACGGGTCACGTGAATTAATAGCCCCGGGGTTGGGAAGGCGGAAGCCGACGATATCTCCCCCATCAAGGACGAGCTTTATTTAACTGGCGGTTTTCTATTTTTGACGCCGGGAAATGAGGTGGCTCCCCCTCAGCACGGGTCAACGAATGTCTGCCGGGTGCCTGGAGGTTTTACACAGACACCTGGCACTGGTGATGTGGGTGTCCTCATGGGGCCCCGCCCGGGGGTAGGCGGCCCGGGGGTGGTGAGACGAGGTGACGACTCAGAGGGGTTGGGGCACATTGACAGATAGCAGGGGATGGATGGGATATCATGATGGGATTGACATCCAGTTTAACCGGTTCTCGGGTTAGAGAGGTTAGGGAGAATCCCCGCGTCTGTTTGTATATATTAACGTGACTTGTTGAGGATTCGTTTACCAATTCTATACCCTGCTGTCTCAGATGATGAAATGATGAACCACAGTCTTTCAGCTCCTACCCACGATCTAAATATCCCATATCCTAGCGAAAATCTGAAGCTTGTTTCTCAATCAGTTCACCGTGAGCGTATCTCCCAACCTTTGACTGTGATCTGGAATTTAAGTAACACCCAAACTGATCGATCTGTCGTAATCAATCACCCGCCCATTGAAACCAGAGAGATGTGAGAGTTTTTCTCACCGATGACCGCGGTCGATCAAGGGGAAGCCAGTGTTGGTTAGGAAGAGAGGTAACAGGGAGAGCCCACTTCAACTTTTCTCAACTCTCACGAAAGTTACCTCTGAATCTCGTTGATGCTTCTCATCTGAACCAACGCGCGTGGCGTTCAAATTTCTACTTGTGTCACTTTATTGATGTGGTTTTTTTTCGTACATGTGACATTTGCTTTGCCGGTCGATAAAGAGTACGCAATATAATTAGGTTACTGAGGAATTATAGCAGATTATGTTATCCCGAGGTATTTCGGGCCCTATTCACGAGTTGAGCGATCAGGAGGCGCGACCCTGCTGTAAAATTAACACCTAAAACTGGCAGCAGATTCCTCAGGGCATTCAGCAGGTACAAGTAATACTGAGCAGAAAAAGCAACTCGACAGCAAATCAATTAGACAAGTCAAGTATGATCAAGGGTTTAGTTTTCCAGCGCCAACTTTGTTTGTTGCCACTGGCTATGGTAACCGTGTCATGCCTGAGGTACAGAGTCGATTGAGCAAGCTGGTAACAGGCACCGGGGGAGGGAATCACTTACCTTCCCCTGTGGCATCAACTTCTCCCGCCGTGTTTAGCTAAGATGATTTATACACGCGGCTCGAGTTATCGCTGAACCGCTATTTGTTCGCTCTTTATCTTAAATGCGCCTGTAATAAGAATATGATCGATTTTGCGATGATGAAGAACGACAAAGTGTCGGTGTTTGCTGTAGCTAATAAGGCGGGAAAGATGAGGGTCTCGTTCGTCTACTGATTCTGGTCTGCTCTCGGAGAACCCCCCTCGCCAACCTTTACTTACTCCGCTACCACCGGTAGACTGCGCGGGGTGATTGTGATTTTTATCTCCGCCCTGAGAAAACCACGCGCCCGTGTAGTCGGATTCTCGGCGAGACGTGGTTTATTTGACGATATGAGCGGCCTCGTTTTTGTAAACGCGCCCGCCAGTAGAGTTTACAGCGCCGAGCAGCGATTCGCTTTCGGCCTTTCAATAATATTATCATCCAGCAGGAGGCTGCGAGTCTTCTGCGATCTGAAACCTCGTGTTTCCTGCCCCTCGTGTGCGTCTATCAGTCGGTAACATCTGCCGCCGAGAGGGGAGATTATGCACGTGGGTGCACAGCTCGACGTACGCGAGTAGGAAAGGGCAAAGATAAATCGCGGATCGATCGAGCGTAGCATTGGCCGGATGGGGACGATGATAACT
>JAXGGS010317727.1:31032-41713 GCA_035585475.1 Armandia brevis
ACTGTTAATATAACGGGTTTGTGGCAATTTCAACAAGAATTATCGTATGCATGAAAGTAGTTAAATGAACTACTTTCATAGTTAAATGAACTACTTTCTCACCATTTCTGAGTTGCTGCTACCATGTTTCTTCATCACTTTTTCTTGAACATTTCCAATCACAGCATCGGCACAGAGTGCGAGAGATATCAAAATTATTCCTGTTAAATATTCAAAAAGAATCAAATAAGTGTAACGAACCAGATCAGATCTCCTATACATGTATTTACTTAGGCGTGAACTCACCGTATAAACTAAAAGCTGGAGATACACTGCTGTCTGCCAAGGTGAAGAATATGAGCCCAAAACTCATACATACACACGCTATAAAATCTAGCAGTCCGTATCTTTTTCCTGATAAATTATCAACCACAGTGACAGTATTTCGATCATAAAAGACTGTATGGTTGCTTGTTATTGAAGTACATTGTAAATGTGATTCTGTACTGACCTTGAATAATAATTCCACCGATCAACACCGGAATCAATTTGCAACACTTGAAGATAACTTGAGTCGGATAATTCAAGTAACCAAGTGAGGAATTAGACAACCCCATTGTAGCAACGGTGAGGAATGCAAGAAGTGTGTATGTTTTCAGTGGTATTCTGAAACGGTTGATTAAAATATACATTAAGTCACATTGTTAAAAGAAATTTAATTCACGCGCAATTGAAAACCGATTAAGTGAATGCTAAAAAGTTTAGAAATTGTACTTGCTTTCGAGTTTTATCCTCCTTGAGCTGCAACTCCCCGACCCCAAACAATGTATAGAAGAGGAATTGTACTAGCGTCAGATACCATCCAAACGGCTTAAACCCTTCTATTCGGAAAATTAACTCCTGCAATACATTACAATATACATATATAGACAGGTGAATAGAAATGAATTATGACCTAGGTGTTTAAGATGGATTAGGATTTACGGCATGTACATCTAAATTTTCAATTATGCTGGTATACATACCTGGCAGTAACCGTATATCAAGAAGAAGAAGAACACACCAGTGCAGCAGAACAAAAACTGAGTTACGGGGGACAAATGTTCCAAGTTAAAACAGAGTATTTTGAGATCCGTTTTGGGTGCTTGTTCTCCGGATCCTTTCGCAGTCCCGTCTTCTAGTTTTATTACAACCCGGTTATCCATAGGTGCTTCGAGAGAATTTCTGCTGACGTTTCGACGAATTCCGAATCCAGCAGAATTTCTAATTTTTGACAAAAATTGCATGGTAAATAAACGCACTGAAGTTATTTGAGTACGTGGAGGTCCATCCTGTAGTATATGCTCAGACTAATTGCTCAGCATTGGCAGGAGCTGAAATAAAGGAAAGAGGATGACGTGAAATAAATTTTGAGAAAGTTCAATTATGTATTCACAATGAACATAATGTCATTTGTACATGTTAATTATGCAGTTTCTTATCGAGCTTAATGCACACGACTTTGTGAAGATGGCATATTGCGTTTCTCGTAGCACACGGATCTTCAAAAAAGTCGATATCAACAATAAAGCATGAATTCAAATATGTAAGCGGTAGTGCTTGCGCCGTCAGCCCTGTCGCCGATATAAACTGATATGCTAAACCAATGGCCCACGGTCGTAAGTTTAGCTGTCGACTGGGTCAGCAGTTCAGCAGTGGGGTTTTAGTAACCCGCCAACCTCTTATTAACCATAGAGCTGTTTACCCGGTACTTTGTACATGTAGACATGCAATCCTGAAACCCTTAGATGTGAAAAGTAAAGAAGCATTCAACAGGAATATAGATCCTGTCTTCGCGTTCTATTTACACAACTTAAATCTGAAACCTCACAGTCTGAACCCATGTTTTTCTATCTACAAATTATGTTGAGTACACGTTCCGATGGTAGCCAACCCCTGGTTCATTCTATAGATACACTTTTAACATCCTTACCTGCTTTGACGTAATGGCTTGATTTCAATTAATGCGAGCGAGTTTTGAGAAAAACAATCAAAGTTAATGTTTGATAAATTAGAAGATATTATAATTTGATATGTGATGCATACTCGAGTTGTTTACTTTGTGTCTGCTTCGGTGTATGAATCAATGGTCTATTTTCAGTAACAAACCCTTGCATGTTTTGTTGTACACAACTCGTATGAGAAAGCCGGTGGAGTTGTAACCTACCCAATTAAACGACAAGAATGTAGCCAACTAACGCTATATCCAGCTCAAAGTTAGTGTACATATTAACCAATTAGTTGTCATTTCATAGTAATATTGATTAGGTAATAAACCTCTTGATTAGGACGACTATTTGGGAGAAATTTAAGTATTTGAGTTCTACTTCACCTGCCAACTCGACATCCGTTGCGTACCACGTCATCAACATTTGTGCTCTTAGCCACACAAATTTGCCAAGATGGCTGCGCCCGCAACAAATTACGGGAAAGCGAGAAATCAAATTTTAGTAAGTTTTCACACAGTTGTCAGTTCATTATCCACCTGACTCAGCCATATTGAACAACTGTATCAGTCGTAGATTCCTTGTATACATTTCTTTTTAGTTTCTAGCCCGAACTTTCCATTTAACTTGCGACTTTCCCCTGAACACATAAAGTTCCCATGTTGTCCCATGTTATTGTTCCCACTGGATAGTAAAAAATTATGTATAGTTTTTGTATACATACTTTTGGAGTGCACGTTTTAGCATGCATATTTTATCTTGGCTTGCGTTCATCAACGCTGCATTTGAAACGTTTTAGGAATCATGATAGTTTTAACTCATACCGCCTTCTATCCATTACAAGCCACGACAAACCTAGATTTAGGGGTATAAAAAGGGATACCGGTGTGACCCGGTAACTTCCATTTTCACACTGTAACAATACTTGGTCCATAATACATTAATATCCCTAATGCGCATACATTTAGATATTTTATCCAAAATAAAATGGTTACTGGTAATAACAAAACTATAAGGAGACTATGTTTTTTTACATTTCAGCAATCTATTCAGAACAATCTTGATAAAGAAGACATTAAAATCTTAGAAGATGAGATTGCTAAAATCGATAACAGGTAATTGGATTGAAGTCTTTATAATAGAAAATTACATTTTCGTTAATGCACATGAACTTACATTGTAACATAAAACATGTCATCACTGCTTCGTCATTTTCAGCGATAAAAAGGCTATTACAGACCAAGCATTTAGAGATTGCCTCAGACTGATGGTGGTAGGTTAATTGACGCATTGATTAACTACTTTAAACTAGATGCATAAAGAATTTCTGAACACTCTTCTTAAAACAAATAATATACCGGGTAGTGTACGGCTATTTACATTGCACTACAAACAGAATCATACTCATACATGACACATCTTTTTGTGCGTATTATTGGTTTTGATGAGTAGTTTTTGATACTCTTTATATACACACTTTAGACACAACAAGCTGAAACAGAATCCCTGATCTCTCTCATATCAAAGGCAGCAGATAGTGTTCAAAGTGGTAAGATTGATTAATTATTCACACTTAAAGCTAGAGACTTAAAGAGTTCTCATGTACCGGTAATTATGAACCCAATGCGTCGTTATTTAGCTCATGGGTACAGATGTATCTGATGGGCGATTTCACTCATTTTGTGTTCTTTCAGAACTATGTTCAGCTTCAACATTATTTCTCATGCTATCGGACTTGTTTGATACGATAACAATGGACAAATGTGACGAAACATTCAAATTTGTGGAAGAACGTGTACATACATGGAAATCGGTAAATATTTGTTTTCACAATTTATTTGCAGAACCGATATCCTCCAAAATCCTTGAATCGCATAAAACATGTAGAATACTAAATGAAATTGTATTTATCTTTCAGGAAACATTTTATAATGCTGGGAAGAATTATTTATTGAGAATGTGTAATGGTACGTTCACTGAGACGTACAAAATGCATAATCCAATCGGTTTCATGTGACTGTCACTTGTATTTATTTGCGTATGAAATGCGCAATTCACTGACGTTTTGTGAAATATTTCACTTATCCTTTTAGATCTGCTGCGCAGACTCTCCAAGTCTCAGAACACAGTATTTTGTGGACGAATTCAGTTATTTTTGGCAAGATTGTTTCCCCTGTCTGAGAAGTCAGGCCTTAATCTAATGAGCCAATTTAACTTGGAAAACGTCACTAGCTACAATACAAAGGCTGAAGATTATGACCTGGCGAGAAAAAATGTATGTAGCTAAGATGAACTCTGTACTAACTCATTTAATTACCCGGTACACCATGATAGACGTTCTAGTAAACTTTTAAGTAGCAGATATACACAAATGTGCTTTTATGTAGAGCGTTGACGAGAAAGACGAAAGCATGGAAATCGAAGAAGGAGAGATGGACGAAACTACAAGGTTCGAGAAGGAACAATACATTTGACTATGCGAAAATTATGATAAATATTAAAATAGATAAAATATAATAGAATATGGCCTTGGGTACGATTTCTACTTGTACAATGGGCCAATTGTATATTTTCTACACGCTAGTGCATTTTGCCTTTTCAGCTCTATACCAATTGACTACAACTTGTACAGAAAGTTCTGGTCTTTGCAAGACTATTTTAGAAAGCCCACGCAATGTTATGATAAAGTTGCGTGGAAAACGTTTACAAACGTATGTATATATTTTTCTTAGTCCAGCAACATAATTATGATGTTCTTTGTACTCGGATTGTATATTTTGATGAATTTTGTTACTCTTCAGTTTGCCGATGAGGTCCTTGGGTGCTTTGACAGTTACAAACTGGACGACACTAAGTCATCGAGAAGAAAATTACAGGAAGTACAAAAAGCGCAATCTCATGCATTTTTTGCCAAATATCTTACAAGCGAAAAGGTATGTATGTTTTTTTCAAAACTTCACTGATATAGGTAATCTTCGTTTCTGCAAGGTCTATGCACGTCATTTGGTTATAATGTTTCTCCCTTGTTGCAGTTACTTGATCTTCAACTAAGTGATAGTAATTTCAGGCGATACGTTCTAGTGCAGTTCCTTATTTTGTTCCAATACTTACACGCTCCAGTGAAGTTTAAAGGGTAAGTATTTATATTAATTATGTTTGAAATATCACCGGTTAAGAAGTGTACATACGAATGCATCCTATGCTTTTATAGAAGCGTATATCTTGTTTTTAATTTACAATTTTTTCACGTTTTTAGTCCGCAGCAAATATTAGCTGATGATCAAGCAGCTTGGATTAAGCAGACAAATGACAAAATTTACCAAGCTCTTCGAGAAACCCCTCCGGATGGTGATAAATATGCTAAAGTCATCGAGGTAAATGACAGTAAAACATAATCCATTTAAATATGTGATAAAATGATTATTTGAAGTAATTGTATTTCTTTTGTCATGCTAGATTGAATATGCTATAACATGTGTACATGTATTGTTTTATATTTCAGCACATGTTGAGTCGGGAAGAAAATTGGAATAATTGGAAAAATGACGGTTGTCCAAGTTTTGTTAGAACCGAAGAGGAAAAGAAGAAAGTGCCAGTGAGGTATGATTCAAAATATGATCCAGAAATTTCAGAATTTCACAAAAATCGGATCTTATTATTTCGCAGTAAATTGTACGTAAACCTCAATATAGCTATCACTTAACGGATTTGTTCGATGTTTATTTATACATAGAGCTAAGAAACGAAGTGTTGGTGACGACTTAAAAGCTAGTGGCGGAAAGTTGATAAAAATGGGCAATGGAGAGTTAACTCGACTGTGGAATGTATGTCCAGAAAATATGGATGCATGCCGATCTCAAGACAGAAATTACATCCCTACAATAGAGGAGTACTTCGAAGACGCTATTGAACAAAATGACCCAGAGGCAATGGTGGACGAAGAGTACAAGTAAATATATATATAGAAGACATGCATGAATATGAGATGAAGCTACATCATTAGAACATATATTATAACGTTCATAGATTATCTATCAATATCCTTACACCCTAATGCTATTTTTAGGCTAATCAATGACCCAAATTACGCGTGGAAGTCTTTAAGACTACTTGCCAAACGAAGTCCATATTTCTTCGCTCAGCAGCCAGGCAATCAAGCAGCACCGAAAACTGTTTCCAAATATTTAGACAGCATGCTCGGTAAGCTGGCCAAGGACATGCCCGTAAGTACATATGTAGGTTACTCAAATATTTCAACGGCTTCACAAATCCTATCTATGATGGCACTGATTGAGGGTTCTCGTTTTTAGGCGCAAAATGAAGAGGTGAAAACTGAAGTTGAAGAAACTATGGAAAATGATGATCAGAATGAGGAAGACCAATTAGATAAAGATAAACAAGATGAAGCTTCAGAGGCCAGTGATGACAAGGTACGGCGATTTAAAGCACATGAATAATGAATTAAAAAATAAGTACCGGTATACTTCATAAGACCTATATAAATTCTCTGCAGGATGACAAACCAAATTTGGTCACAAAAGAAGTGCTAGAAACTCTCGCCACTAAACTGGGAGCTGAGTGGAAAAAACTAGCAATGGAGTTAAACGTAGATGGAGATGATATCGCGTACTTTGAATCCGAAAACCCTGAAGTGGCTGAGCAAGCTCTGAAAATGCTCACAGTTTGGGCGGTAATTATCTGAAAATATGAATTTTATGATGTATATGCACTAGCAAGCGCTTAAAGAGAAAAGTCTCCAAAATGTATCGCAAGTTCTAAAATGTCAGATGTTTCGGTGTTTACAGGAAGGTGAAGGTGACCGCGCCACCGCTGGTGTTCTGAGACATGCTCTGAAGGAGATTGGTCAGGTCTCTATAGCAACCGATGTCTTCGGCGAAAATGGGGATTAATGCACTCGCGCCGTTCAGTTTTTACACGTCTGTAACTTCGTACAAGTAACAGCTTCCTTAACCTTAATAGTTTCGTGATGTTTTCGTCTAATATAAGATATCCACGAACACCTATTATCCATGAGAAAGCCACGTTCATGTTTATATATTGTACTAGTAAGTTAATAAACTTATTTTTATAATATACGCTTTAGATTGTTTGTGACTACTTAAATCCCCCCCAAAACACAAGGACCCAGATAAAATTTTACAAAATTTATTATTTGTCACTGTATGATATTTATATAAAGCATACATAAAGTGAAGGACCTTGAAATCCAGGCTGTTGCCTGAGCAAGAGTATAAACACAGTTATGAATACATGTATAACTCCACAGCGAGAATCAAAGCGTAGACAGCTGTGATTCAAACCACAGTGACAGATACAGAAACATGTTCGATTACTCACTACCAGAAAACTCGACAAATTGAACAAGTTCTGTAATCATGCGCTGTTCATATTCTACACGTGTATTAGTTGTGTGTATGGGTGCCCGATGAAATACTAAGTCTGGTAGATGAGATCGGGTGCACATTTTAAATTTCTTGGATAAGCTACAACTGGACCTGTACATCAGATCTATTTTTTATTATGATGAATGAGTTTGGCATTCGTGTCGACTCAGCATGCAGGTGGTAACCATGGTTACACAGTAGCTGTTCGTGAAAAAAATGGGACGTGTTAGTATAGCTCAAAAGGGATATACTCAAAATATATTTAGTGGAAAAGGGGGACGCATTCTTCGGCCCAGAGTATATCAGACGTATAGTTTACATAATTAACATTTTAGTAACTTAAGATTGAAGCGGGTTTGCGGGTTTGCCGTATCATCCTTCGCATGACTTTGATAACCATTCCATTCTACGCACACGTAGCCAACTTTCTGCAAACCACGTTCACATTACTTGAATATAAGGACTAGAATGTCTTCATAGATACCTCGACATTAAAATTAATCTTACCCTCGTGCATAAATACAAACCAAAGTAAAACCTGGCTTAAACACCAGCTGGCGACTTTACAACTGGCTTAACATATCCTTATCGAAGCTAACAGTGAAAGCATTATGATAGGAACATCACTGGCAGTTGTTACGAGGGTAAGTAGTACATGACAAGTAGTTAAATCTATTTCCACGGCTTCGCTCATTTTCCCTAAGCTTTGGCTTGCAAATCATTGCAGTAAGTAACTCACTTAAAACACCACATTTGTTTTTACAGGCTTGAAACAAGTAGGAAACAATTATGATAGATACAAAACGTAAATCCTAGTCTCAATATTGCATCTGAGACAGTTGGAACTTTTAAAGAGACATAAAATAATTAAAAGTGCATATTCGTCATTCATCCGCACTTCCGTCAATATCTTACATTTTCGTCTACATGTATTATGCACAATATGTTCAGTGTACTCCTTGTAATCGGCGAAACATTCTACATAGGGACATTAGCACTAGTTAAACCTTTAATGCCCAAAACTTAAATCAGGCGTTGTTAAATTAGTTTGTTATTACCACGAGACACACAATTCTATTCATATATGTGATGGTTAATGGACACACATCTACATTTTTCTATTTATCTTCAGAACACGGGATATAAATTTGATCATAAACAAACGTGGCAGTTTCAGGAAACTATTTTGTTAATTGTTTTCTGTTTTTGCGTGTGCATTTTATCGAGTCTCATGCATTTGGCTGCATGACTTTCCCCGAGGCCGCACAATGCAAATTATAATGTTACTAATCTAAACAGGGATTGGTCTAAGCAGATGCTTTTGGGACACTGAAGGCTGGCGAGTTGGTGTGCATGGACACCATGTAGCGCATATGCTATGTTATGAACATTGGACACTAATAACAAGACATCGAATTAAAGCACAATCATCACTTAATCATGCACACTACATAATTGCTACATTTGAAGTTAGTATCATTTACTCGTGAAAGAGTTACTGGTAAAATATGTACATGAATTTATGTATGTATAATCCTCTTATTGTATCAAGAAGATGTTCCGAATTTACAATGACGAATGTTTCTTTAATATTTTTAAAAATGTTCTTTTTACAATAATTTCTGGCATTTTGTATACGCGTTTTCTTAAAATGACATCAATGACATTTACGTATATATTACAATAGTCATTCATAAGAAAACCTCTATAAAATAAGATTCATGATACACATATGAACTTCATATCACATGCAATTTTTACACACTTCATCGGCACACCTGCTAGGCAAACGCGCGCATCATTCTACATTTACATTCTCCGATCGAAGCACGCAAGCTATAAGTAAATTCCTGCTTTCCCGTCTTGCACTTTTATCTCATGTAATACAGCTGTCGAGGTGAATGTTAAATAGGAAGTTCCTAGCATATACAGTTCTGTGAGGGCGCGGTACGGCATTACCGAACGATGGAAGCCTCATTGTATTCACTCCCTGGTAATGTAAAGAACTCTTCCAGCTTCCACTGCAGGGTCTCGAACGTCGGTCGCTCCATCTCGTCCTTACGCCAACACTCGAGCATGATATCGCATAGCGCCTGCGGACAGCCTGGCGGACAGGGCATGCGGTATCCGTGCTCTACTTGGTGAAGTACCTCTGCATTTGTCATACCTGCGACAAAAACAATGTGAGAAATCAATGTGAGTCATTGATAAGTACCGGTACGCTTCCTTTTAATGTTCTAGGTATGTACCCAGTGACAGCAGAATTACTCAATACTATAATAACACATTATCAGATACTACGGTATTCGATGTAACTTATGCAGAACAAACGACGCCTTACCTGGATAGGGAACACGTCCGTATGTGACTATTTCTGTAAGCAGTATACCAAAAGACCAGACGTCTGATTTGATTGTAAATCTGTTGTAGTTGGCAGCCTCTGGGGCAGTCCATTTGATTGGGAATCTGGCACCAACTCGAGCCTCATATTCATCCTCCTGTGAAATAAAGAAAAACATACGGTGCGTTTAGTAATATGAAGCCGGATCAAACAGTAATTTATTCGCTCGCCAAAACCATATAAGGAACGTACCTTTATAACTCGAGCAAGACCGAAGTCAGCTATTTTGACAGTATTGTTGTCTCCGACAAGTATATTTCTCGCAGCAAGATCTCTGTGTATATAATTCTGGGACTCCAAATACGCCATACCACTTGCGATTTGGGCAGACACGTCGATTAATAAGGGTAATTTCAAACCTCGTCCCTTTCCTAAAAAAATCCAGGCATCAGCATTTTAATGATGTGTTTTGTACTGACGACTGAAGTACACAAATTACAGCTTCTTTTGAATCTGAAAGTCATAATCATTGTAAAATGGAAATAATAAATACATTATTCTCACCTTGTAAGTATTCTAGGAGACTGCCATTCCTCATTAGCTCTGTGACAATATAAATAGGTTCATCTTGTGTACAAACTGCATATAATTGGATGAGCTTAGGATGACGTAGCTTTTTCATTATTTGTGCTTCAGCCAAAAAGTCCTTGGGGTCCATAGTTCCTGAAATTAATTTGACAGATTACATATCTTTGTTAAAGGTAATACATACACGTACACGCATATGTAGTTAAATCAGGTCTTCGACACGCAGCAATATGTAGAATGCTATGCGTTCTAAAAATTAAATTCAGTCTCCGACAGAGATATGCAGTTACCGCACTGATACATTCCCTGAACCACTCAAGTGCATTTAAAATTGCTGTAGCATTACATTGAAAAGAGCGACTACATTGTACATGTATAAGTAA